>CAUYQG010196767.1:0-17469 GCA_963574415.1 Tarsius wallacei
GGATCGCTGGAGCCCAGCAGGTCGAGGCTGCGGTGGCTGGGAGTGGCCACTGCACTCCAATCTGGGAGACAGAGTGAGACTCCAACTCAAAAAAAAAAAAAAAAAAAAGAATTTTGTCCTATCACTGCCACTTAAGTTAGAATATTCTCTCTCCTGGTTCCTCTGCTACGTGATTTATTATTTGGTACCCACTGCTGTGACATTTCATGCAACATGCGCTTCCAACTAGGATCATTTGTGTAGTGTAAATCTCCTTTAGCACTCATTACTAAGTCAGTAGGTAATTCCTTGAAATGTGTTCCTAATAGGTTTTTGCCAAACGTTTGGAAAGTTATCTGTTTAAATTTTTCAGATGGATCTTAATTTCTTACTATGTGTAATTTAGGCAAACTTCGAAAGTCGATTTGATGTGAAAATGCTTGAGAACTTGCTCAATTCAATTTCTACACCAGTCTCTTTGCCAAAACTTTGTCCATGGCTTAAAAATGATGTGATTCCATTTGTGAGAAGGACTGTACCTGAAGGACAGGTTAGTTGTCTTCAGTGTTTCTACTCTTATTGATTTAATTTTATTTTTAGCATTAAATCATTGATGATTAAGTCATACTAACACCAGTTAGTTAGACTAGCACCAGTGTTATTGAAAAGAGTCTATTTTAAAAGGTAATCATGGAGGTTTTTAGTTATTTCATGATTATCCATTGAGAATTTTATTTTTAAATGATATATTTATTTCAGAAAATTCTTGCAAAATGGTTGGAGCAAGCAGCCAGGAACCTTGAATTAACTGATAAGGTAATATCATTTTAATTAACATTAAAAAAGACATTTTGCCAACTCCCGATAGCATGTTCTTAATTGTCTATAATATTTCCTAAAGGCAAATTGGCCAGAAAATGGACTTCAACTGGCAGAGGTGTTTTTCATAGCAGAAAAAATAGACGAGTTGGGATTGGCATCCTCCTGGCATTGGATTTCCTTGGTATGATATGGAGAACAGATTTTTAGTAATGAAGAAATCGATTTATGTTAAAGGGTTTGTCCATATGCATATAGAGAAAATTATCTTGAAATATATCCATTTCTTAAATTTTCTATTTTTATGTTCCTTTGGTACTTTTCAAATTAAAAAAAATAATACTTGCTTTTTTTTCTTTCTGGTATTTGTGTTACAACTTCAACCTATTTTAATGTACTGTTTTTCTCTATTGAACCAACCCAAAGGGCAATATATAAATATTCTGCTAAGTAATAGAATTCAGAATTTCTACATTAGCAGTATTTAATAATCCTTTGAAAGAATAAATTTTGAAAATGAATTATGATTCATTTTCAAAGGCTGTATCAATCAAGTCTACTTTTATTGCAACTAGTAAGCCACTTGTTGAGCTGCTTGAATATCTTAGATATTCATTCTAATAGCCATATGGCTAAAGTGTCAATGATCTTTTTTTAAGGTCATTGTACAAAATCTGGGACTCTCTGATAGTGTGGGAAAAAAGCAGTGCTAGAAGTAGGGCTAAGATCAGGAGCACTGATGTAATAGTTGAGGCTAATAAACAACTTATTATTTGGCTTATCAACTTATTAAGTTCATTTCTTTTCCCCTTTAGGTTTCTAACAACTAGAAATTGTTAATTATATTTTTAAAATGTACATTCTTATGTCTTAGGAAAGTTAGTTATGCATGATATAATTTCATTTATAAACTATTATATGAAATATATCAATATAATCTCATCTCTGAACTATAAAGTACCAGAAAATATGACCTTTAAAATAATATACTATAAGCCGGGCTCGGTGGCTCAGCCTGTAATCCCGCGCCTTAGGAGGCTGAGGTGAGTGGATTGCCTGAGCCTGCGGGTTCGAGACCTGCCTGGGCAACTTTGTGAGACCTCATCTCTACAATAAATAAATTTTTAAAAAAAATTAGCCAGGCGTGGTAGCGCGCGCCTATAGTTCCGGCTACTCGGAAGGCTGAGGTGGAAGGATCACCGGAGCCCAGCAGGTCGAGGCTGCGGTGGCCGGGAGCGGCCACTGCACTCCAGTCTGGGCGACAGAGTGAGACTCCAACTCAAAAAAACGAAACAAAACAAAATAAAACAAAACAAAATATATATATACACTATGGAATTGCATTTATTTCTTAAATTTCAAGATCCCAAAATAAATATACTTTCTTTCTTTTTTTTTTTTTGAGTAGGAGTCTCACTCTGTAGCCCAGGCTGCAGTGCAGTGGCATGCTCATGGCCATCGCACCATCAACCTACTGGGCTCCGGCGATCCTTCCGCCTCAGCCTTCCAAGTAGCCGGAACTACAGGCACGAGCTACCATGCCTGACTAATTTCTAGTTTATTGTAGAGATGAGGTTTCACCAAGTTGCCCAGCTTGATCTCGAACCCGCGGGCTTAGGCAGTCCACTCGCCTTGGCATCTCAAAGTGCTGGGATTACAGACTGAGCCACTTGTCATCCAGGTTGGAATGCAGTGGCATGATAACCATGATCATGTGACCTCCTGGGCTCAGGCAATCCCTTCTACCTCAGCATTCTGAGTAGCTAGACTACAGGCACTCACGCCTGGCTAATTTTTAAATTTTCTTCTACTTTCTGATAAAGCAGATTTGTTTTCTTTTCTTTTCTTTTTTTTTTTTTTTTTGAGTTGTTGTCTAAATCTTTCGCCCAGACTGGAGTGCAGTGGCCGCTCCCGGCCACCGCAGCCTCAACCTGCTGGGCTCCGGTGATCCTTCTGAGTAGCAAGAACTACAGGCACGCACTACCACGCGCGGCTGATTTTTGATTTATTGTAGAGATGAGGTCTCACCAAGTTGCCCAGGCGGGTCTCGAACCTGCGGGCTCAGGCAATCCACTCACCTCAGCCTCCCGAAGCGCGGGATTACAGGCTGAGCCACCGAGCCCAGCTAGATTTGTTTTCTTAATTAAGAGATCGCATCTTGCTGTGTTGCTCAGGCTGGTCTCAAACTCCCAGCCTCAAGTGATCCTCCAAGCTCGGCCTCCTAAGGTGCTGGAATTACAGGCATGAACCACTGTTCTGGCCATTCTTGCTGTTATACTTACTGATTCTATTCTTTTAGAATGGAATTTTTTCCTATAGTTTCAAGCAATGTATATATATTTTCTGTGTAAGAAGTTTTTCCCCTTGCTGTAAAATACTACTTTATCTTTTCCTTGCTGGGTAACTTTATCAATATTCAAAATGGGCTCAGGCAATCCTCTCGCCTCGGCTTCCCAAAGTGCTGGGATTACAGGCATGAGCCACCACACCCAGCTTGAAAATTTTGTTTCTTGTATAAAATTTTGGACATGTTATACATTTATATCTGGTTATGACTTATATTGTTAGATGAGACACTGAGGATCATCTAAATAATACTTGTGTACCTAAGTACATTTGGATTCTGAAAAAATATTGTAATAATATTGTCAGTTTTTCTATTTTTTAAGAAAGAAAATTTCAGATTCTGATCTATGCTAATTTGTGTGAGTTAATTTTAGTTAAGAGTCTACAAAATTTAAAGCATACATTGGTTTAATGTTGCAGGTTTCCTCTTATGTACTTAATCATGGTTATTTCTTATCTGAAATAATTCTGGTTCTATTTTTCTTTCACAGTTGTCTTATATGTTAACAACTTTAACACTTTTGTTTTAGAAGGATTATCAGAACACGGAGGAAGTTTGTCAGTTAAGGACTTTGGTAAATAACTTACAAGAGTTGATTACATTACATAGAAAATACAACTGCAAATTAGCCCTCTCTGATTTTGAGAAGGTAAAAGTCCAGGCTCATCAAAATTATTTTGTATATTGAGTTGTGGCTAGAGTCTGCCTTTATGCTGTTTTTCTTTTGGCATCCAGGAAAATACAACCACCATAGTGTTCCGAATGTTTGATAAAGTACTGGCTCCAGAGCTGATTCCCTCCATCCTAGAGAAGTTTATAAGCGTTTACATGAGGGAACATGACTTACAAGAGGAGGAACTTCTCTTGCTGTACATAGAGGTACTTTTTCTTTAGATTTAGTCATTTCTTCGATCTCTGCAGTGTATAATTATATTAAATAAGTCTTTAAGGAATGGTGTGCCTTAACATTAGGACTCTTGGCATATTGTATTGATTAGAAATGTGGGTTAATTCTGCTAAAACCAACTGAGGACCTTGACAGGAGACTTTCACCAAAGGGCTATTTTAAGATTATGGGAGCATGAGCTTAATAAATATTAGCAGTTTTTTAGTAGACATTAACATGCTATAATGGTATTCATAGATTCTTTTTTTGTTTTTTTTTTGTTTTATTTTCGAGTCGGAGTCTCACTCTGTCATCCAAGCTGGAGTATAGTGGCATGCTCACGGCCACCCCAGCATCAACCTGCTGGGCTCCAGTAATCCGTCTGCCACACCTTTCTAATTACCTGTAACTACAGGCATGCATCACCATGCCTGGCTAAATTTTTGATTTATTGTAGAGATGAGGCCTCGCCAAGTTGCCCAGGTTGGTATTCAACCCATGGACTCAGGCAAGCCTCCCAAAAGTGCTGGGATTATAGCCATGTGTCACTGCATCCAGTCTGTGGATTCTTTTCTCTTTTTTTTTTGAGTTGGAGTCTCATTCTGTCACCCAGGCTGGAGGACAGTGGCATGCTCCCAGCCACTGCAGCCTCAACCTGCTGGGCTCAGGCGATCCTTCTGCCTCAGCCTTCCAAGTAGCTGGAACTACAGTCACACGCCACCATGTCCAGCTAATTATTTTTTTTTTTATTTGTTACAGAGATGAGGTCTCGCCAAGTTGCCCAGGCTGGTCTCAAAACTGCAGGCTCCGGCAATCCTCTCACTTCAGCCTCCCAAAGTGTTGGGATTATAGGCGAGAGCCACTGCGCCCAGCAAGTCTGTGGATTCTTTAAGAATGTTTCCTTCGGCAGGGTACTGTGGCTCACGCCTATAATCCCAGCACTTTAGAAGGCTGAAGTAAGAAGATCACCTGAACCCTGCAGGTTGAGGCTGCAGTGGCCATGAGTGTGCCACTACACTCTAGCCTGGACGACAGAGTGAGACTTTACTCAGAAAAAAAAAAAAGGAAATGGGAGTTTTTAATTTTTTTTTTGAGTTGGAGTCTCACTCTGTCACCCAGACTGGAGTACAGTGGCCGCTCCCGGCCACTGCAGCCTCAACCTGCTGGGCTCCGGTGATCCTTCCGCCTCAGCCTTTCAAGTAGCTGGAACTACAGGCACGCGCTACCTGGCCCGGCTAATTTTTGATTTATTGTAGAGATGAGGTCTCATCAAGTTGCCCAGGCAGGTCTCGAACCCTCAGGCTCAGGCAATCCACTCACCTCGGCCTTTCAAAGCACTGGGATTACAGGCTGAGCCACCGAGCCCGGCTAGGAGTTGTTAATTTTTAAGAAACATATATTTGTTTATCCCTTTTTAGGATTTACTGAAGAGGTGCAGCTCAAAGTCCACGTCACTCTTTGAAACAGCATGGGAAGCAAAGGCCATGGCAGTAATAGGGTGTTTATCTGACACAGAGGTAAGTGGTGACCATTTAGGTTTCTCTTTTGTGTTTTTGTTTTTGTTTTTTTTTTTTTTTTAGTTGGAGTCTCACTCTGTCGCCCAGACTGGAGTGCAGTGGCCGCTCCCAGCCACCACAGCCTCGACCTGCTGGGCTTCGGCGATCCTTCCACCTCAGCCTTCCAAGGAGCTGAAACTACAGGCGTGCGCTACCACGCCCAGCTAATTTTTGATTTATTGTAGAGATGAGGTCTTGCCAAGTTGCCCAGGCGGGTCTCGAACCCATGGGCTTAGGCAATCCACTCACCTCAGCCTCCCAAGGCGTGGGATTACAGGCTGAGCCACCGAGCCCAGCTTAGGTTTCTCTTTTAAGCATTAAATGTTTTCTTTAAAAGCTTTTTTTTTAAATTGTAAAAGCAACATATGTGTTAAGGAGAATCGTATAGTATGAAAAAGAAATAGAAAATTAAAACCACTCATCATGTGACATTTTTTTATTTAGTCAGGGTCTCACTGTCGCCCTGGCTAGAGTGCAGTGACATGATCGTGGCTCACCTCAGCCTTAACCTTCTGGGCTCTGATGATCTTTCTGTCTCAGCCTCTCTTGTTGCTGGGACTGCAGGTGTATGCCGCCGTGCTCTGCAAATATATTGATTTTTTTTTTTGTAGAGATGGAGTCTTGTGATATTGCCCAGACTGGCCTCAAACTCCTGGGCTCAAGCAGTTCTTCCAAAATGCTAGGATTACAGACGTGAGTCACCACACCAGGCCTCTATTTTCTTTAATTATGGGGGAAAAAAGTGAACGTTTTGTCATTCCTACTCAGAAGAACCTCTATGGAAAATTAGACGCATATTTTTCCAGTCTTTTCTGTGGTTATGCAAACGTGGAAACATTTTAAAATATGTTGTAATATACCTTTATTTTGACTTCACACTGTTATTAGCTAATATTATATAAGTAAAATTTTGAAAATTTTTTTTATTTTTTAATATAGAGTTCTTTTATTTCCTGTGGGCATTTTGAAAGTAGGATACTATTGAAAGTGAGTATGATTTTTTTTTTTTTTTTTTTTTTTTTTTGAGTTGGAGTCTCACTCTCGCCCAGACTGAGTGCAGTGGCCGCTTCCAGCCACCGCAGCCTCGACCTGCTGGGCTTCGGCGATCCTTCCGCCTCATCCTTCCAAGTAGCTGGAACTACAGGCGAGCGCTACCACGCCCGGCTAATTTTTTGAATTATCGTAGAGATGAGGTCTCACCAAGTTACTCAGGCGGGTCTCGAACCCGCGGGCTCAGGCAATCTGCTCACCTCAGCCTCCCAAAGTGCGGGATTACAGGCTGAGCCACTGAGCCCGGCTAAACATTTTTTTTTTTTTTGAGTTGGAGTTTCTGTTGCCCAGACTGGAGTGCAGTGGCACACTCCCGGCCACTGCAGCCTCGACCCGCTGGGCTCCGGCGATCCTTCAGCCTCATCCTTCCAAGTAGCTGGAACTACAGGCATGCACTACCACGCCCGGCTGATTTTTATTTATTGTAGAGACGAGGTGTCGCCAAGTTGTGCAGGCTGGTCTCGAACCCGCGGGCTCAGGCAATCCATTCGCCTTGGCCTCCCAAAGTGCTGGGATTACGGGCTAAGCTACCGAGCCCGGCTGAAAACTTTTTATATACAGAACTGTAGAGACTATAGAAAGCAGTAAAGCTGTATGACTTAGCTTTTCACAGACAAAATACTCTTGACTTTTTCTAAATAACCAAGTTATTTTGTGTGAAAATTGGAAGAAATATATGCTTTTGCAGTGGAAATAGTTTTATTTATTTATTTATTTAATGTCAGAGTCACTCTGTTGCCCAGGCTGGAGTGCGGTGGCACTCTCATGGCCACTGCAGCCTCTGTCTGATGGGCTCAGGTGGTCCTTGTACCTCAACCTTCCCAGTAACTGGAACTACAGGTGGATGCCACCATGCCCAGCTTTTTTTTTTTAATGTATTGTAGAGATGAGGTCTCACCATGTTGCCCAGGCTGGTCTCTAACCTGTGGACTCAGGCAGTCCTCTTGCCTCTGCCTCCCAAAGTGCTGGGATTACAGGCATGAACTACAGTCAAAATATTTTGATGACGTTTTTTTTTTTTCGAGTTTTGGGTCTTGCTTTGTCGCCCAGGTTGGAGGACAGTGGCATGATCATGGCTCACCATTGCCTCAGCCTCCTAGTCTCAGGTGATCCTTCTGTCTCAGTCTCCCAAGTAGCTGGAACTATAGGTCTACACCACTACAGCCGGATACTTGTTTTGGATTTTTTGTAGAGATGAAGCCTAGGCTTGTCTTGAACTTATGGGCTCAAGCAGTCCTTTTACCTCAGCTTCCCAAAGTGCTGAGATTACAGGCATCAGCTACCATGCCTGGCCCAGTAGATGAGATATTCTTGAACTACCATATGGTTGATATAAAACCTTTGCTGGGCTGGGCTCGGTGGCTCAGCCTGTAATTCTAGCACTTTGGGAGGCCGAGGCGAGAGGATTGCCTGAGTCCACGGGTTCGAGACCCGCCCGGGCAACTTGGCGAGACCTCATCTCTACAATAAAGTGCGTGCCTGTAGTTCCGGCTACTTGGAAGGCTGAGGCAGAAGGATCACCGGAGCCCAGCAGGTCGAGGCTGCGGTGGCTGGGAGCATGCCACTACACTCCAGTCTGGGCGACAGAGTGAGACTCCAACTCAAATAAAAAACAAAAAAACCTTTCCTGATTAGGCTGTGCTGTTACCTTGCTTGAAATGCAAATATGAGGGCTATTGATTGCCCATGTGTGCATCTCTCCATAGCTCATATTTGATGCTGTGCTTAAGATAATGTATGCGGCAGTGGTGCCTTGGAGCGCAGCTGTGGAGCAGCTAGTGAAGCAGCACCTAGAAATGGATCATCCCAAGTAAGATACAATCTACCAAACAATTTGTTTTGTGCTTTGGGCAAACCTCATGGTTTGAATTGACATTCATTTATGTTTTTTATATTATTTACTGTGTCCCGTCATGTTTCATTAAAAAAGGCAATCCGTATTAATATCAATACATTTGCTTTTAGAGTCAAGTTATTGCAGGAAAGCTACAAACTAATGGAGATGAAAAAACTTTTACGAGGGTATGGAATAAGAGAGGTGAATCTCTTAAACAAAGAAATAATGGTAAGTACACTGTTTGAAGAGTCCCCCTCTTCCTTCCATTTCTAAGGCAACATGGGACATTTAGTGAGGGTTATATATTCTAGTAGGTTAATAGAGTTGGGTTTTCCACTATTCTTTTGTTAGATACAATGTTATCAAAGTGTTCTGTCATTTATGAGAGTATGAAGAACAACAAATAGTCAATTAAGAAGCTAAAAAAAGACAGGACTATCATATGATTCAGGCTATAAGGCTATAAGTCATGTTTTCATTTTTTATATTGTATTTTCTAAAAGTTTTTTTATTTTAAAGATGTGGGGTACAATTCAGGGTTAGGTATACAAATGTTCATTATGCAGGTACCCTTGTTGATGAGATGTTGTTTTTTTTTTTTTGGAGTTGGAGTCTCATTCTGTCCCCAGGCTAGAGTGCCATGGCACACTTGGGGCCCCTCGAGCGTTGGCCTGCTGGGCTCCGGCAATCCTTCCATCTCAGCCTTCCAAGTAGCCAGAACTACAGGCGTGAGCTGCTGTGCCTGGCTAATTTTGTTATCTATTGTAGAGCCCAGGTCTCACCAAGTTGCCTGGGCTGATCTCGAACCCACCGACTCAGGCAATCCACTCGCCTCAGCCTCCCAAAGTGCTGGGATTACAGACTGAGCCACTGAACCCGGCCATGTTGTTTTCATCTTTCGTGCAGTTTAGTTTTTTGCTGTATTTTATGACCATTTTGTTTATGAGCTAATGATTTCTGGCTTCTTTATGAGATTTATAACAAAGCAACGTACATATTGTCTCTATTTCAGAGGGTGATCAGATACATTCTCAAACAAGATGTTCCATCTTCTTTAGAAGATGCTTTAAAGGTAGCACAAGCATTTATGTTGTCTGATGATGAGATCTACAGCCTAAGAATTATTGACTTGATTAATAGAGAACAGGTATCTAAGTTTTATACTGTCATTTCACATGTCTTCTTTGTTAACTAAATCCCTAACCAATTAAATTATCCAAACAGATTAGCACTGAATAAAGTCGTACCAAGATGAAAACATAGGATATTAGATTGGCCGCGCTTTTAGTGTTCATTTTTTTAGAGACAAGTTCTCACTCTGTCGCCCAGGCTGGAGTACAGTGGTGCAATTATAATTCACTGCAGCGGGTGCGTCTTGGTCGTGGCGCGGCCTCAGTCGTTCTCCTCTGCTGATGGGCTCCGTGGTCTAGCATCCACTCCCCACCACCTGTAATCATGCACTGAGGCCCACAGAGGTCACTGCCAATTTTCCCACCAGCCTACGAGCAAGAGCATGGCAGCCATCCCCACCAGTGGCTTGCTCATGGCTACCCACGACTACTACTGGCGCCACCTGGGTTCCACTTCCAGCAACAGCTCTGCAGAAGTGCCAAGTGCCTCACGGAAACCATTCTGCACCCCCCGGGTCTCCCCAAGGCTGACCTGGGTCCCTGGTGGGCAAACTTCTTTTTCGGGAAGTCCACTCTCCCCTTCATGGCCATGGTGCTGGAGTTCATGGAGCACATGGAACTCTCCCAGGCTTCCAATGGTATGACCACGTGTGACCTGGCTCAGGAAGCCACGGGGAAACAGCCAGGTGGGCCCAAAAGCCATCGCTGGGCCCCTATCCTGAGCAGTCATCACCAGCCCCAGGCCCAAAGGCGCTAGGCCGTAAGAGCCCCCCTCTCCCCTTCTCACGTCCCCCTGCCCTTTTCCTTTCCATTCTCGCCCCTCCCCGCAAACTAGGTGGCTGCAGCAGGCAGACAAGCAGTTGGGTTATTTTCTATCAACACATCAAACACCAAAAAGGAAGTGAGCGCACCACTTTTCACTGCCCAGCACATGCAAGCTTTCCTGACATGTAATTGTCTCCTGCACCAAGTGGAAAATAAACTCCAGGCAGCCAGGAAAAATAATAATAATAATAATTCACTGCAACCTTGAACTCCTGGAATCAAGCCAACCTCCCACCTCAGCCTCCTGCTTATTTGGGACTACAGGTGCTTGCCACCATGCCTGGTTAATTAAAAAAAAAAATTTAGAGATGAGATCTTGCTGTATTGCCCAGGCTAATCTTGAACTCCTTTCCTTAAGCCATCCTCTGGCTTCTGCCTTCCAAAGTATTTGGATTACAGGCATGAGCCAAAGCACCTGACCCTGCTTTGTTCATATCTGTGGGTTATTTAAAAATGTTTTGTGAATAGCTAGTGGATTTTCATATTCTGTTAAAAAAAAAGACTCTTATGTATGTTTAGGACTCTTTGATTTTGAAGTAAGATATGATGTTTTTAAAAAATATTTTTAAATGTCTTTATTTGTTTTGTGTTTAAATGCATTTGTTTTTGTCGCCCAGGCTGAAGTGCAGTGGTGCAATTATAGGTCACTGAAGCTTGAACTCCTGGGTTCAAGTGACCCTCCCAACTTAGTCTTCCAAGTATCTGGGACTACAGGCTTGGGCCACCACACAGCTTGGGCTATTTAAATACAATTCTGTAACCATAGACATGCCTAAGAATTAAACTATTCTTCAGTATCTGGGGTTGCACTTTACATTTGTTTCATTGTTTGCTGTCATCAAAAACAGAATTTTAGATTTTTAAAACTCTGAACCAGAATCTGGTTTTTCCAAATGATGTCTTTTTATTCTTAAATAGAAAAGATAGAAATAAGTCCGCATTATCCTTTATGTCAGCTGTTTTTTTCTTCCTTTTGTACACTTTTCATAGGGTGAAGACTGTCTTGTCCTGTTGAGGTCTTTGTCCCCTGCTGAAGCTGAGAAAACTGCAGAAAGAGTCATCATATGGGCAGGACTGGCGTTGCAGGAAGAACCTGATAATTCTAAAGAGGTGAGATTTTTCACTACATAAAATATGAATAAATTCAATGTTTGTGGACATTAATCAACAGGATAGAAAAGATGGACTTAACAAATGTGAACATCTACCTTTCTCACTGCTAGACTGGCCTAATGTGAAAATTCCTGTGTAAATTTATCATGTAGGAAAAAAAAATGTGACTGCTTTGAAATGACTGTGTCAGCCTACTCAGAATGATCTGGATCTGCAGATTAGAGGATTACTTGACGTAGCTGTTGTACACAGAAAGTTTTTCATAATGCCTTGCAGTATAAACAATGTTTCATATCCTATAGGACATAATTACTGTTAAATAGTATTGTTAGCTATAGAACCAATGTAAACCTAAAACTTACAACATTGAAACTTAGAAATGGTTTCAAGAGTCAGAAACCATTTTTCAAGAGTCAGAAACTTCTTTACAGATAAGCTGAATATCTACATTTTCCCCTATAGTTGGGTTTTCATTTATTTTTCCTTCTCTTCTTTGAATATACATATATGTGTATATATGTTGTGCCAGACTCCTGAAGCCCCTAAATTGGAAGGCACTGGGTCCGAGAGGCTGAAGAAATGACCCTAAGTAATAACATACAAGATACGAGCTTTATTTGGATACTTACTGGGACTGTGGTGCAGGAGCAGCTTGCTGGATAGGACAAAACCACCCAATTGTAAAAGGCACACAGGCTGTATAGCATTTTACATAGGGTAGAATGCAGGGTTAAGCATGAAAAGGATAGGGTCCCTAGTGTTCAGACACTATGTAAGAAGTTGCTTATACATACATTGCATGTACACAGAATGGCTATGAATTCTCTCTAGGAGTGAGATTTTTAGTATTTTAATAAACTAAAGGTTACCAAAGGTTATGGGCATTGATCTAGGCATGCCTGATCTGTCTGAACCAACCCTGGGGTGGCGGGATGGGGGGAGTAGGAGGTGGGGGCTGCTTACTGCTTCAAGGAAGGTGCAGGAGAACACTCACTGTACATAGTTGTAAGATGTAGTCAGCAGGCAAGAGAGCACTTCACTCATGGGGAGCCTGAGGGAAAGGAGACATTCCAGGTTGGCCATCCCCAAGACCACTCCCCAGTCTCCAGCCCCCTGTGTGGGGCCATGTCCAGGCTGTGCTCATGTTACTGAGTATGTGTTGCCCTACAAGGCTGGTTTTGAACTCCTGTGCTCAAGTGACCTTCCCTCGTCAGTCTCCTGAATAGCTGGGATTATTTGTGTATGGCACCATGCCTGAGAGTTGGATTTTTAAGCCCTTGAGGATAGATACCTCCCAACTTCTCTCAGCAGTTCATTTCAATGATTGCTTTCCTTTAGAGAAGTGAGGTTTTTTTTTTAATGCCTAACATTTATTTTGCTCTTATTAGCAGTAGACATTAGGTTAAATACTTGAAATAAATCATCCACTTCACAACAGAGCTGTGGGGTAGTTCCTCTTGTCAACTCCTTATATATTAAGTTCAGAAACTAAAATTTTAAGATAAATGACTTTTTTCAAGGTTGTTAGAAAGTGGCAGAACCTCAACACAAGCTGTCTAATACCACAGTCAGTGTTCTTAACCACCAGATTGAACTGTTGCAGAGTGAAAATATTTGACTTTTTTTTTTTTTATCAGCTAGGCCTTTACTAAGCATTTTACATACATCATGCTTTTTCATCAAAGCTTCTTCTTTTTTTTCCTTTTCTTTTAAAATAATCACTGGAAGATAGTAATTATTCAATAGACTTCTGTTTTTCAGGCTGTTTATTAGACTTCTATTCTACTGAACTTTTCCAAATGTTGCTTCAAATTGTAAATAACTAAAAAAAATAAAAGTCTGTTGAAAGGTGATTTGGGAGAGTTGTATGTTCTATAGTATTTCTAAATCATATATTCAAGAGTCTACACTGGAGTTTTTCATGTCTAGTCTATATGAGACTCATTCATGATACATTTCTTTGCTGCCCAACTCCTCTTAACACAGACCTCTCATTTTTTCAACAACTTGTAGGGGTTTTTTTGGATTCTGTGGTTTTTTGAGTGTTTCTATGTGTACCACTGAAGTGGTCAGTAAAGGAAGTAGATTTCATTTTGCATTCTTCTTTTTAGGACAAGGCCTGGAGAATGTCTATAGCGAAGACATCAGTCGACATTCTTAAGATACTACGTGACATTCAGAAAGGTAGCTTATACCTCTGTTCTCTATCTTCAGTTTTGTTCCAGAACTCTTCCTTTTCAAGAGGGAGCATCAGTGACAGCTCTCATCATGCCAATCCAGTTTCTCTGGCTCTGATTGTCTTTATTTTATTTTATTTTATTTATTTATTTATTTATTTTGAGTTGGAGTCTCACTTCTTCGCCCAGGCTGGAGTGCAGGGCACATATGCTCACGGCCACCCCAGTGTCGACCTGCTGGGCTTCGGCGATCCTTCCACCTCAGCCTTCCAAGTAGTCGTAACTACAGACATGCACTATCACACTCGGCTATTTTTTATTTTATTGTAGAGACGAGGTCTCACCAAGTTGTCCGGGCTGGTCTTCAACCTGCGGACTCAGGCAATCCATTTTTCTCAGCTTCCTAAAGTGCTGGGATTATAGGCTGAACCACCAATCCCTGGCCGATTGTCTTTATTAATCTTACTCATTTTTCCTCATGAAAAGTCTTTATTGCCTTTTTCTTTTGTCAGTTGTGTAAGAACAGAAGGATGTGAAATCAACCTATCATTTGTTTCAATGCTTCCGTAAGCTATTTAATACTAGATTAGATTTCTTTGGTGTCTTGTACTTACTGCTCGTTTTTAAAATTTATCATTTGGTTATAATTGGGATAAAACGGCTATCTGAATTTTAACTTAAACAAAACAATTAAAAAAGTAACTCTCCTGGGAGTAAAAAAAGCCACAGTTTTGTTTAGAAAAATGTTTTTCTCTGAAAACCCATAACCTTCCCTTTTCTGCCTCAGAAAGGATAATTAAGCCAGGCTCAGTGGCTCAGCCTGTAATCCCAGCGCTTTGGGAGGCTGAGGTGAGTGGATTGCCAGAGCCCTCGGGTTTGAGACCCATCTGGGCAACTTGGTGAGACCTTATCTCTACAATAAAATCAAAATTAGCCTGGCGTGGTAGTGCACGCCTATAGTTCCAGCTACTTGAAAGGCTGAGGCAGAAGGATCGCCGGAGCCTAGCAGGTTGAGGCTGTGGTGGCTGGGAGCATGCCACTTCACTCCAGTCTGGGCGACAGAGTGAGACTCCCAACTCAAAAAAAAAAAAAAAAAGAATAATTAGATTTAATTTTTCAAATTAGATTTCTTTTTGTACTTAAATGATCTCCTATTGGCATTTGAAAAGAACCGATGATGATGAGATGAGAGAGTCAAAGTTAATTAAAAGTTTAACTTGTAAAGCTTCTGATAATATGAGAATTTGTATGTCTGCTCTAACTTTTAAAAATTTAATTATAGACAATCTACAGAAGAAGGATGAATGTGAAGAAATCTTAAAACGATTTAAAGAAGTTGCTAGCTTACAGGTAAAGATGTTGAGCTATATTGAACATTATTACGTGATGAACCAATGCATTTGTGGCTCCTTAACATTTTCTGCGCTAGCCTTCTGGGACTTTAGATACTGGTGTTCCCCCGCTCTTTCTCCCTCTTCCTCTCTCTGTCTCTCTCAACAGCTTTAGTGAGCTATAATTCACATGACATAAAATTCATCCACAATTCAATGATTTTGGTATATTAAATTATTAATTTTTAAAAATTGTGCAAAAATACGTATGACATAAAACTTTGCATTAAAAAATGTTTTCTGTATGCTATTCGGTGGCATTAGCTACATTCACAGTGTTTAGTGGCATTAATTACATTACCTCTATCTACTTTTCTAGTCTAAGCAGAAATCAGTAGCCATTAAACAGTAGCTCCCCACCCCTCTCTTCCCAAGTCCCTGGTAACCTCTAATCTACTTTCTGTCTCTCTGAATTTGCCTATTTAGCTATTTCATATAAGTGGAGTCATACATTTAGAGTGTAAAGGAATCCTATGATGTAAAAGTGAGAACTGCAGTATTAGACAATAGCATTTTCTGTGAAAAGTGTTTCTGTATTTTTTAATTTGAAAGTTAGAGATCTTTTACAGCAATGATTTTGATCTAGGCAAAGTCAAGTCTATTTATTATGCTTCCATTTATTGAACATTTACTGTGCCAGTATGATGTGAGTCCATAATCTTTTTCTTTTTTGAGTTGGAATCTCACTCTGTTGCCCAGGCTGGAGTGCCATGGCACACTCACAGCCACCCCAGCGTTGATCTGCTGGGGTCCAGTGATCCTTCTACCTCAGCCTTCCAAATAGCCAGAACTATAGGCGTGAGCTACCATGCCTGGCTAATTTTTTTTATTTATTGTGGAGATGAGGTCTTGCCAAGTTGCTTGGGATGGGCTTGAACCTGCAAGCTCAGGCAATCCTCTTGCCTCAGCCTCCCAAAGTGCTGGTATTACAGGCTGAGCCACTGAGCCCAGCCGTGTCTATAATCGTTATAGCAACCTTGGAGGTATTGTCTTCATTTCGTAAATGAGAAACCTGAAGGTCAGCAGTCTTGAGTAACTTGCCCAGGGTCTTACAGTTTATCACTGGCACTATATTCAGACTGTTTGATTTTAACACCCTTGCTTATTCCATTCAGTATTGTTTCATTAGGATTAAACATTGAAAATAAGTTATTGAAAATAAAAAATATGGCTGGGTGTGGTGGCTCACGCTTGTAATCCCACCACTTTGGAAGGCCAAGGCGGGAGGATTGCTTGAACCTGGGAGTTTGAGACCAGTCTGGGCAACAAAGTGAGATCTCATTTCTACAAAAAAAAAAAAAAAAAAGAAAAAAGAAAAATTAGTCAGGCATAGTGGTACATGCCTATAGTCCCAGCTACTTGTGAGGCTGAGGCAAAATGATCACCTGAGCCCAGGAGTTTGAGGCTGTGGTAAGTCATGTTTGTAGCTGTTATGTTCTAGCCTGGATGATAGAATGAAATCTTGACTCAAAAAAAAAGAAAATAATATGACTAGGTGTGATGGCTCATGCCTGTAATTCCATCACTTTGGGAGGCCAAAGCAGGAGGATCACTTGAAGACTTTGTTTCTACAAAAAAATGAGAAAAATTTGCCATCTGTATTTCCAGCTATGTGAGAGGCTGAGGTGAAAGGATCACCTGAGCCCAGGAGGTCATGGTTATGGGAAGCCACGATTACACCACTGCCCTCCAGCCTGGGTAACATAGTGAGACCCCAACTCAAAAAATAAATAAATAAAAATAAGTAAATAAATAAAAATATGTAAAAACCAAAAAATATCCTATAAAACTCATAAAATCTATTGACTATACACAGAAGTTCCATCCCTATGGGAAAAGATATACATTGAAAGAAGAGAAACCCTTTGGTGGATTAACATTTAGTCACTCATATTTCATTTATTTTTGAATAAATTATATATACACTTGCTATATAATTCAAAAAACTTAAAAGGAAAATGTTTATAATATAAAATTTTGTTATATTTTACCACAGTAAAAAATAAATATACTTATCAAAATTAACTTTGTACATAATATTATGAATAATAAAGAATTATTTAACAACAAAAAAAGATTTAAAAGAGTATACAGTAAAAAAATAAATCTTCCTCCTATCCTGACACTGGCTATCCAGTTTCCATCAATAGATGCAGCCACTTGCCTTCTTTCTTTTTTTTTTTTTTTTTTTTTTTGGAGTCTCAAGATTTCGCCCACACTGGTGTGCCCTGGCCACTCTCAACCACCGCAGCCTCGACCTGCTGGGCTCCAGTGATCCTTCCACCTCAGCATTGCTAGTAGCTGGAACTACAGGTGCACTCTACCACGCACGGCTAATTTTTTGATTTATTATAGAGAT
>CAUYQG010196770.1:0-24271 GCA_963574415.1 Tarsius wallacei
GCGCGCCTGTAGTTCCAGCTACTTGGAAGGCTGAGGCGGAAGGATCACCGGAGCCCAGCAGGTCGAGGCTGCGGTGGCCGGGAGCGGCCACTGCACTCCAGTCTGGGCGACAGAGTGAGACTCCAACTCAAAAAAAAAAAACCAAAAAAACAAATTAATCTAATGCATACCACTTAGTGATATAACCATAAAGAAAAGCAATTTTAAGTAACTTTAGAGTACAGTATTTTGACAGTACATCTTTAATAAAAATACCACAAAGAATATTTTAAACTGAACTCAATAGTCAATTAGGGGTAATACTGACATTTTTAAAAAACGGTTCTAATATATGGAGTAAGCCAATGCAAATAAATATTTGAGGAATCAAGGTTTTCAATAAGAAAAAAGAGGGCCGGGCTCAGTGGCTCAGTCTGTAATCCCAGTATTTTGGGAGGCTGAGGTGAGTGGATTGCCTGTGTCTGCGGGTTCGAGACCCGCCCAGGCAACTTGGTGAGGCCTCATCTCTATAATAAATCAAAAAATTAGCCAGGCATGGTGGCATGCGCCTGTAGTTCCGACTACTTGGAAGGCTGAGGCGGAAGGATTGCTGGAGCCCAGCAGGTCGAGGCAGCGGTGGCCAAGAGCGTGCCACTGCACTCCAGTCTGGGTGACAGAGTGAGACTCCAACTCAAAAAGAAAAAAAAGAAAGAAAAAGAAAAAAGAGATATGGTTGGGCCCAGTAGCCCAGCCTGTAATCCCAGCACTTTGGGAGGACAAGGTAAGTGGATTAGCCCATGGGTTCGAGACCAGCCTGGCAATTTAACAAGACCTCGTCTCTACAATAAATCAAAAATTAGCCAGGCATAATAGCACACACCTGTAGTTTCAGTTACATGGAAGCCTGAGGCGCAAGGATCACCAGAGCCCAGCAGGTCGATGCTGGGGTGGCTGTGAATGTGCCACTGCACTCCAGCCTGAACGATGGAGTAAGATTCCAACTCAAAAATGAAAGAAAAGAAAAAAGAGATAGAAGTATAAATCTGAGTAAGTTAAAAAAAAATCCTTGGTGTTAAATTTGAATCAAAAGCTAGTTGAACTGGTTTTTTTTTTTCCTTCTCTCAAGAAGTTCTGTCCCTTGAAGAAAGCGTATTCTATCTCTGTGTACTGAAGAGTCCTTGAAGCAGTAACAACTTAATAACACTGAGTACACCCAGTACCCAGAATGTGGTCCATTGCCCACTAATGGAAACCAGGATTCCTTAAGGGAATGACCAATTCCAAGTCTGAAGCAGGAAACATATGAGATGAGTCTGGAACACTGTGTTGGCCTCACCTGGAAGCAAGAAGTTATCAAACGATATGATTTATTATATCATGAATAAGTCATATCACAAAGAACACTGACACCAACAGAAAGCAACCCTCATAGGCTAAAAGTGGGATAATTTAAACACCAAGAAGAGTACTTAATACAAGTGACTGAAACACAATGACCATACTAAAGACCATAAGTCATCGTCTATAAAAGAATAAAGCCCACATCACACTGGACAACATTGTAAGTAACTAAGGCACCAATGCTTTATTCAAAACTTAACAAATAAAGGAAAATTATGTGTTTATCATATTTATTTGGCCTATTAAGTGCATACAATAAAATGCATAAGATTATAAAGGACACCTCATCAGCAGGGGTACCCGCATAATGAACATTTGTATACCTAACCCTGAATTGTACCCATCTTTAAAATAAAAGAACTTTTTAAAAAAAGATTATAAAGGAAACCAAATCATTCCAAGTTATCAAAATATTAAAAATAAGCAAATTTGTTACATATGTGCTTATTAGTGGCAGATCTAATAACTACTGTAATCCCAACATAATGATGAGCATAGACAATATTTTGAGATATCTGCAATCACTGTAATGTGATATGAAAGTATCTGGTTAAATTGATGACAAACTCACAGATACTGCTAACATGTCTTTGGCTTATTGTCTACATTCATATTTGATGCAGATGTTAACTTTCAGATATAGGTCATTAAAAATAAATTATTTTTTTCCCACTCAAGTGTTTCCCCTTGAATTCTACCACTGGCCCCAGGCTAAGAACTCCTGCATTAGATGGAAAGTAAGGGAACATTTTAATGAACAGATAGTTCTGTTACCAGATGAAATCACTGAGCTCATAATTCCTAAAGCCAGACACTGGATGACTCCTGATGCAATTAACAAGAAAACACACAGCATTAACTAAGCAGTTTTTCAAGTTAGAACTAACCCAGTTCCCAAAATAAAACGGTGGCAGGGAGAAAAAGCAGCATGGGGGTAGGGGGCTGTATTGGAAGGGAAGTGGAGTTTCTTTTGAATGCAATAAAAATGTTCTAAAATATATTGTGGCGATGGATGCGCAACTCTAAATACACTAAAAGTCACTGGACTGTACAATTTAAATGAGTTAACTGTTGCTCATTACATCTCAATAAAGCTGCTACAAAAAAAAAAAGCCAACAGCCATTTCATACGACAAAAGAAAGCCCTCATTTTTCTGATGACTTTCTTATTAGCAAAAGGGTAATGCCATAGACTGAATGTCTGTGTCTCCCTCAGGTCCTTATGCTGAGATCCTAATCTCAATATATTAGGCCTTTGGGAGGTGAGCAAGTTATGAGGGCAGTGCCCTCATGAATGGGACTGGTACTCTACAAAGAGGGACCAGAGAGCTCCCCTGCATGTGATGATGCAACAAGAAGAACCAGAGAGCAGGCCCTCACCAGACGCCCTATCTACCTGCCTGAATCTTGAACCTCTCAGCCTCCAGAACTGTGAGAAGCAAATTTGCCTGTTGTGTTGTTTGTAGTATTCTGTTACAATAGCCCAAAAGACTAAGACAAATAACACAGCCAATAAGACAAGTATATAATGTTGCCGAGCACAGTGGCTCACATCTGTAATTCCCAGCACTTTGGGGGGCCAAGGCAAGAGGACTGCCCGGGCCCAGGGGTTCGAGACAGTCTGGACAACTTGGCGAGACCTCATCTCCACAATAAATTTTTAAAAACTGAGCTGGGTGTGGTGGCATGCGCCTGTGGTTCCAGCTACTTGGAAGGCTGAGGCGGAAGGCTCACCAGAGCCCAGCAGGTCGATGCCGGGGTGGCCATGAGTGTGACACTGCACTCCAGCCTGGGTGGCAGAGTGAGACTCCAACTCAAAAAAAAGAAAAAAATTACAACTAAAATTAAATAAATAAATAGAGTTTACATCTAGGCCCACACCCGTCTCTATACATGTAAGTTATTTGTAGTAACCAATTTATGATTATGTTTTAAGAGTTCCTTTTTAAGCAATTTGTAACTCAGAATGTATTTTTCCATAAAAGTAATAGCCAGGCTCCATTCTCACAATCTTCATTCAAAACTAGGGCTCTTACCATTCCTGGGAACTTGGACACCAGCAGCCTTAAACCAGCAACCTTTCTATTAGAACCCAATCTGACTAAGAAATTCAATCCATGTACAACTATCAACTGTGTGGGCCAAGCCTTTCTCCTTTCTTCCCATCAGTCTCCATTCTCTCCCTCATCTCCAGCCAGCACAATAACTTACTTAGCACACATGATGTACAAAGCACTAAGTATTCACCACGTATTAAGTGCTATTATTAAGATTCCCAATTCAAGGACAGAGGAAAAAAAGCCCACAGAGTATACCACCTTCAACTACACTCTTACTAATTTCCTAAACACATTCACTTTTTTTCCACTGCATTCACATAGCAAAACTCCAACTCCAGATCAATCCAACTGTCACTTTATCCATATCTGTATATCCATGTCTCTGATCTGCTAATGAAAAAAAAATCTTGAAATCTCAGTAAAAAAATGTACTGTCTCCAACTGAAACTAAGCCTTCGACACTTGACAAATCCATCTCTGAACCCTAGTCAGAGCTCTGTCTTACACTCTACAAAGCAGCTATTTCAAAACTCCATTCTCCCCCAAATTTCTCAACTTTGTTCACTTTCAGTAGCTGACTTTGCAAAAGCAACAAACCCACTCAAAAAAACCCAATTTCACCCCTATCCATTCTTTTGTCTGGCCACAGTATACAACCTGCCTAAGGCTAATCCTTCTGTCTATTCTCTCCTACCTCCCAACTTTGCTCACAATCTCCAGCCCTCCTAAGATATCCCAAGCCTCTCAAAAATATAACTAGCACATTCCTAATGGCATTCAAACATTCTCATGTCTGTCATCACAGAAA
The DNA here is from genome assembly GCA_963574415.1 of Tarsius wallacei. Taxonomy (NCBI): domain Eukaryota; kingdom Metazoa; phylum Chordata; class Mammalia; order Primates; family Tarsiidae; genus Tarsius; species Tarsius wallacei. The sequence continues at coordinate 4,249 of CAUYQG010196770.1, forward strand.
AGAGACACGGGCCAATCCAACCTATCTCCTTTCCATTCACAGCAAACTCCTTGAAAGTATGCTCAAAAAGTCAGTCTCCACTACTTCTCTTTCACTTCTCAAGGCAGAGCAATCCGATACAGTCTCAACAAGACTTCTCACTTGACTCCTCCGCAACATTTGATACTGTTGACATTCCCTCCTTCTCCCCCTTGGCTTCAACATCACTCTCCACTCTCCTGGCTTTGGGCTGGCAGCTCCTGTTCAGGCTCTTTGTCAGGTTACTCTTCTACTGCCTATTTCTTAAATGTAGTGCTCAGTAGTCTCCTCTTGGCTCACACTCATTGTGAGACTCACACACTTGTCTTGAGACTTCTGACACTCTCACTTGTAGCGCGGTGGCTCTCATCTGTAATCACAGCACTTTGAGAACCCAAAGAGGAGTTCAAGAACAGCCTAGGCAACAAAGCGAGACCTCGTCTCTACAAAAAAAAAAATGAGAACTAGTGGGGAGCAGTGGCATGCATCTGTAGTAAGGAGACTGAGGTATAGTCAAGAGACTGAGGTGGGAGGATTGCTTTTGCCCAGCAGTTCGAGGCTGCAATGAGCTATAAACACAGCACTGCACTACAGCCTAGGCAACAGAACAAGATCCTGTCTCAAAACAAAAACCAAAAAAATTTTTTTTCAAATAGAAGTACATGAAAGAAAACTGTCTCTACCTCCTCCCTTCCAGTCCATCCCTTGCCCATTTCTTCTTAAAGATAACCTCCCATTAACATTTGGAATGTATCTTCCAAATCCTTTTTTAAGTGCACACTGTCATACACTGAGTACCTACCATATGTTAAAACTGTGCTCAACATTTTATATAAATCCTGTCTAATTGACTTGGAAGACCTTGTAAAGTAGCCATTGTTCCTCCAATTTCACAAGATGATGGAACTGAGGCTCAGGGAATTTATGGGACCTGCCACAATTACCAAGTGGCAAAGTGGCAACTGAAACTGATCTAACTAGCTCCCAAGCCCTGGTTCTAATGGTCTGCCCTCCTTCCAAGACCTATTTATTTTACTTTTTAAATTTTATTTTATTACAGAGATGTGGGATACAAGTAAGGATTAACTACACAAGTAGGCTGCATGTAGGTGAGGTCTGGGCCGCCCTGGCTCTCACTTTCCCTGGTTTGGGACCAGGTACCCTTTGTGTTGGTGCATGGCCTCCCTCTTTCCCTCCCTCCCCTGGCAGGGCCCAGCAACCGATCTCTCCCTTGTGCTAATATGATTATTTTATGTGTAATCTGGGTGTGCTTCCTTTCAATCCCCTGAAAATAGAAGCTGAGTATTCCTTATCTGCAATGCTTGGAGCCAGAAGTGTTTCAGATTTTGGTTTTGGAATATTTGTATATACAAAATGAGATACCTAGAAGACGGAACCTAAATATAAATCTCATATGTTTCATATATGCCTTATATACATAGCCTAAAGGTAAGTTTATACAATATTTGTAATAATCTTGAACATGAAACAAAGTTTATATACACTGAACCACCAGAAAACAAAGGTGTCAGATGTGGGATTTTCCACTTGTGGCATCAAGTCAGCACTCAAAAAGTTTTGGATTTTGAAACATTTTAAATTTCAGATTTTTAGGTTAGGAATGTTTAACCGGTATTTTTTCTTTTTACCTGCCACTGAATACTTTACTGCAGAGAGCACAAAACGAAGGATAAGCAGACACTGACTACCTCTCAAGCAAATAAATGTTTTAATTCTAATTATTATTTTATTTTTTTTGAGTCAGGGGACTGTTGCCCAGGCTGGAGTATAGTGACACGATCATGGCTCACTGCAGCCTTGACCTCCTGAGTTCCGATGATCCTTCCACCTCAGCCTCCCGAGTAGCTGGGACTACAAGGCCACTCCAATGCCACCACGCCTGCCTAATTTTTTATTTTTATGAGGGGATGAGGTCTTGCTATGTTACCTAGGCTGGTCTCAAACTCCTGGGCTCAACCAATCTTCCTGCCTCAGCCTCCCAAAGTGTTGGGATTACAGGTATGAGTCACCGTATCTGGCCTAATTTTTATTTTTTTAAAGACAGGGTCTTATTCCATCACCCAACCTGGAGTACAGTAGCATGATCATAGCTCACTGCAGCCTCGAGCTCCTGGGCTCAAGCAATCCTCCTGCCTCAGGTAGCTAGGACTACAGGCATGTGCCACCATGCCTGGCTAATTTTTTTATTTTTAATTTTTCATAGAGACAGGGTTTCACTTTGTTGCTCAGACTAGTCTCCAATTCCTGAGCTCAAACTTGATTTTCCTGCCTCAACCTCCCAAATTTCTGGGATTGCAGGCATGAGACACAGTACCTGGCCTTTCAAGTAAAAGAAATTTTTAACTAGTGACGCTTTTAAAAGTGTACTTAGCCAGGCTCGGTGGCTCAGCCTGTAATCCCGCGCCTTTGGGAGGCTGAGGTGAGTGGATTGCCTGAGCCTGCGTGTTCGAGACCCGCCTGGGCAAGCGAGACCTCATCTCTACAATAAATCAAAAAATGAGCCGGGCGTGGTAGCGCGCGCCTGTAGTTCCAGCTACTCGGAAGGCTGAGGCAGAAGGATCGCCGGAGCCCAGCAGGTCGAGGCTGCGGTGGCCGGGAGCGGCCACTGCACTCCAGTCTGGGTGACAGTGAGACTCCAACTCAAAAAAAAATAAATAAAATAAAATAAAAGTGTACTTAAAGTGGGAACAGTGGCTCACACCTGTAATCCCAGCACTTTGGGAGGCTGAGGCAGGAGGATTGGTTGAGCCCAGGAGCTCAAGACCAGCCTGGGCAACACAGCGAGACCTCTCCTCTACAAAAAAATTAATCAATTATTATATATAGGCATGGTAGTGCACGACCATAGTCCCAGCTACTTGGTATTACCTGAGCCCAGGAAGTTGAGGCTGCAGTGAGACATGATTGTGCCACTGCACTCCAGCCTGGGTAACAGACTGAGATCCCAACTCAAAAAATAAAAAGTATAGTTAACAGCATCTTATTAATAAACTCTAACTATAATCCCATAGTCTTAATTATTCTGCAGGAAACATGAAGGTTTTATTTAATACAACACAATAACATTTCCGTTTGCAAAGCTGTTCTTACCTATGTGGATTATCATCTAAGTCTCACAATAACCCAGTAAAATACTATCACTATTTTACATCTGAAGAATCTGAGATTTAGGGAAGGTAAGAAGTATGACCACATTCACCCTCTAGCAGTCCTGCCACAAGTCCCTGAGTCATGAGTCTAGATATTCCACGTTCACCACTGCAGCACATTGTATTTGAAGTTGAGGACATTTTAAAAACATTCTATATATTCTATACACTTCTGTGGAAGTATAAAGAATAATGGGCACATAAGTTTTATATTAAGCCGATTTGTTTATTAGATATTGGTCTCTGCATGATTTTTTTTTTTTTTTTTTGAGTTTGCGTCTCACTCTGTTGCCCAGGCTGGAGTGCAGTGGCACGCTCTGGGCCACCACAGTCTCGGCCTGCCAGGCTCAGGCGATCCTTTCACCTCAGCTTTCAAAGTAGACGGAAATACAGGCACACACCATCACGCAGGCTGATTTTTCTTGCTTTACTGTAGAGATGAGGTCTCGCCAAATTGCCCAGACTGGTCTTGAGTCCTTGGGCTCAGGCAATCCTCTCACCTTGGCCTCCCAAAGTGCTGGAATTACAGGCATGAGCCACTGTGCTCGGTTAAGAATAATTTTAACTCAAACATCTACTGAGTGCCAAAACATTGCTAAGCAGAGATGACAAAAATGAATAGGATACAAGGCAAAGAATAAAAAGGAAGAAAATAAATAATAATTACAATTTAATGTGATAAATATAATGATATGAATAAAATGGCATTCGTTCATTCACTCCAAAAACATGCATGAAAATCTATATGTTAGACATTGTGATATGTGCTAGAAATACACTCAGAAGCAAAAAGGATGTGAGAGCAACTAACACTACCTAGGGAGTTAAAATAAACTGAAGAGTTGCGGCTGGGCTTTAAGAATTGAGTAAGGATTGGCTGCCAGGCAGGGAAAGGAGGAGCCTTACAAAGAATGATCTGCTAATACAAACATGAAGGCCTAACACATTAATAACAGGATTTCCAGACCATTAAAGAAAAAAATTCATGGAGATTCACAACATTTCCATATTCATAATACACACAGATCCAATTATGGGACATCAGACAAGATGTTCTATCATGTAGTCACTAAATAGGACATATACTTCTGATTGTACCATTTGAGTCTTTCTCCATGAGCATATACCACAGAAACCTGTATTTACTGACTTGAGGAGGTGGTCATTATATGTCATTAAGAGAAAAAGGGTTACAGGACAGTCTTTGGAGACCCTCCTCCTCTTTATTTCAATAAAACAATTATAGGCAAACTCATTTAAAACTGGAAGTACATCAAGACGCTATTGTATAACTTCCTTTACTTGCCTTTGTTCAATCCATTTTCCAAGCAGAACTTCCAAAAATCCTTCAGTGATTTCCCAATTGCTCTCAGTATAAAATACAAAATCTGTAACCTGACTTGTAAGTTCTGTGTGGTCTCGCCCTCTCCAAACCATCTCATGCCTTTGTCCCCATCACTCCACTCCTGACATCTGGTTCACCTTTCAGTTCCTCAGACAAGCTCTTTCTCACGTCAGGACCTAGAGTATACTAGATCTGTCTTCACAGGACTTGGTTCCTAATCATTCTTTGGTTCGAGGTCTCAACAACATTTCCTTAGAAAGGTCCCCTGCACCCTCCCCACACACCCTTTCTCAACAGCATCCTCCAATTTTCCTTCATAGTAGCTATTACAACTTGTAATTATACTACTATATACACATACATCTTTCTATGTTTACATATGACTCTGTCTCTCCAACACAGTGCCTAGCATGTAATAGACATTCAATAAATGAATGAAAGTAGACTTTTGAATTAACAAAAGTCAAATTATGGGTTTTATTTATTTATCTATTTTGCAATCTATATTTTCTAAGTCTTATTCTACAACTAGCACAGAAAAACTTGTATAAGAAAATAATTAAGACAGTACTTCTACTCTACTGGTTCCTTAAACTCAAAACAATCATCTCTTTCTCCTAAGATTTAATAATCCTAACAAATTCTTCTATAAGAAAGTATCTTTCTAATCATTCCTGTTTGCTCTATCCAAGACCAAATTTCTCAAGTTCAAATAATCTCAGGCCACTAACAATCTTCCTGTCCCAGTTTTTCCATTTACCAATCCTTTCCATACTCAAAAAGAAGTCTTCCTAAAAACCAAGTTTATAATATTATTGCTACCAGTTTAAGATCCTCTGACTTTTCATTTTCCTTTTACACACACAATCCTTCTCATAACTCAGTTCTTGTTATTAAACAACTTAGATTTTCTTCTTTAGTTGTATAAAGCAAAAGAAGGATTCCAAGGACAATAACTTTCTCTCCCATCTAGGTTTCTTTTACAATCATCCTGCCTAGAATGCTAGTTTCCTAACTTTCAAATCACACAATACGTGTCATTCAATACTATCTTCCACAGCGTTCTGGACCTTTTCCAACATTCCTCTAACCGTAGGTCTTCTCCTTGACTCCATTTCTCACAGCACCCAGCACTGCTGCCCACTCAACCACTAATGACAGCCATTTTTCCCTTCCACATGAAATCTGGACAATGGATGACAAGGACTTCCTCCCTTCAAAGGAATTATTTTCTCTTACCAGCTACTAATAAGATGGCTAAAAAGTTTTTCCCTTGCCACTGTTCCACAGACAAGGCAAAAGCATTGAGCCAAAATGTGTCATCACCCACCAAAGAGTAAAAGAATGTACATAAAAAAGACATACCCTAGGCCTTTGATACCAATTCCACTGAAGGTAGTTTCTAATAACAAAGTTTACAATCAGAACATATCCACAAAGGTATGAGAAAAGTATAAACCATGATGACAAAGGTAATCTGTGGTTGCCTGGAGACAAATGGATGGAGAAAAAGAGAACCAAGAGTTGAGGAGAGATGTACATGGGGAGAGGGGAGAAGCAGCCTTAAGAGGGGGCACTACCTTTCCAGCAGTGACAACCCACCCACAAGAGCATGCCTATCGCAAAGGATCTCCTTCATCCCTCTCGAGAAGAGGAAACACAAGAAGCGGTGCTCGGTTCAGGTCCCCAACTCCTACTTCATGGGCATGAAATGCCGAGGATGCTAAAAAAATCACCATGGTCTTCAGCCATGTACAAACAGTAGTTTTGTGTGTCGGCTACTCTATTGTGCTCTGTCAGCCTACAGGAGAAAAAGAAAGGCTCACAGAAGGGTGTTCCTTCAGGAGGAAGCAACACTAAAAGCACCCCAATCAAGATAAATGGAAAGCCATCCCAATAAACACATTTTGGATATATCCTGTTTGTCTTTAACTGCTAGGAAGCTCCGGCTTCAAGTATTCAGGCGCAACCAGAAGAGTGGACTACCAGAGTCTTGGATCAGTTTGTAAAACAGAATGAAGGCAGCTTCCATATCAAAGTACACGGTGCTGCATGTAACGCCTCCTTACCTAGAAAGATGAAAGCGGTTGATGCCAACACTGCAAAGTGGGTAAAGACGATCTGCTAAGAACCCATGAACCACTTGAAGACACCTGAATCGTCACATTGATCTATGCACTGATCAGAAGAAAATGAGATATAGGAGTTATAGTTATTTATTAACACAACCGGGGCAGATGCTGCATTTTAAAATATAGTCATAAGAGCATCTAGTGGAGGCATTAAAAACCCAGCGCTCTTAAGAAATGGTTTTGCTTCTTAAGAAAGACAAGAGGTCTTCAGGTGTAAACTAGTCTCCTCCATCTCTTTTTGGCTTCTTCCTATCCCCAAAGGAATAAAATTCCCTAACTCTTGAGCCTGATATTCTTTGTGTTACAAAGGATATCATAAAGTCTCTAATTTAAAATGCTGGGGCGGACAGCAGATACTCTTGCTGCTGGGCTGCCTGTTGTGTCTTTCACAACATATCTTCCCTATAATAAATCTACCTTTCTTAATTAAAATTCAAAAAAAAAGAGGGGGCATCTTCTCCTGTAACTGAAAGGAAGGAGTTGTAGACAGGACAAGACAGGTGAGGGAAGCCTCTGCAAGCCTTAAGTAAAAGGCTCAGAGCCAGGAAGGAGTAAAAAAAAACTTTAGAGGGAGTGGTAAAGGTTTTAAATAATCACTTGGGGGAATTAACCCAGAAGAGAAGTGGCAATCTGAAGTAAAGCAATGACCCCATACATGGAGAAGACAAATGAAGAGAATTAACCCAGCAAGCCTACAGATGAGTCGCTTACTAGACATGAAAAGTGAAAGAGAAAACTGTAGCGTCTGACCTAAGCGACTGGGTGGATGAAAGGGAGGTGAGAATATGGAAAGGTGGGAAGAACCTGGTGATCACAGGACTGGAAGAGGTCAAGACCTTTTGAGTTTTCTGACTAAGAGCCAAAAGGCATAAGGAAACTTAATACTGATTCTGCACCAACTCCTAGGCACTTCATCTGGGTTATTTTCTTTAGTTGTCAGTGGATCACTTATCATTTTGGAGGTTTGGAGGTTCCTGGTATCTCTGGCGAGTAAGCAGTTACAGGAGAAGAGGAATCATGGAATCAATCATAAGAACTGTTTGAGGAACTCGAGACTTGACCTAAAAATCTGAAGTCAAGTGGTACTTCAGGTTTCCAATTTCCCAACCCAGGTGACCAGGGATTACAAAAGAAAACAACCAAGCAAAAGCTCAGGACATAGCCAGGCACAGTGGCTCACGCCTATAATCCCAGCACTTTGGGAGGCCAAGGTGAGAGGATTGCCTGAGTCCAGGAGTTCGAGACCAGCCTGGGAAACTTGGCGAGACCTCATCTCTACAACAAATCAAAAAAGTAGCCAGGCATGGTGGTATGTGCCTGTAGTTCCAACTACTGGGAAGGCTGAGGCAGAAGGATCATCTGAGCCCAGCAGGTCGAGGTTGCAGTGGCCATGAGCGTGCCACTGCCCAGCCTGGGTGACAGAGTGAGACTGCAGCTCCAAAAATAAAAAAATAAAGTTCAGGACAAAGGCATAAACAAGCAACTGAATTTGAGCAAAATGTTCACTAAGCCCAGCATATCAAGTACAAGAGGGTCAAGAAGTAATAAAAATGATGAAAATATTAAATGCTAGCCAGGCTCGGTCACTCAGCCTGTAATCCCACGCTTTGGGAGGCTGAGGTGAGTGGATTGCCTGAGCCCGCAGGTTCGAGACCCGCCTGGGCAACTTGGCGAGACCTCATGTCTACAATAAATCAAAAAAATTAGCCGGACGTGGTAGTGTCCGCCTGTAATTCCGGCTACTTGGAAGGCTGAGGCGGAAGGATCAGATTGGAGTGTGGCCACTGCACTCCAGTCTGGGTGACAGAGTGAGACTCCCACTCAAAAAAAAGAAAGAAAATATTAAATGCTTATCAGGGTCACTGTAAATGTTAATTCACTTCTCAAGGCTTTTCAGCATCACATAGTTTTCAATGCTTTCGTAATATGCCAGCATATTGGATCCCTGCAACTTAGATTTGGGGGCAGATCACAAATGTAGGCCCATTTTGCCCAGAGGAAACTAAGGATCTCAAAATTCAAAACATTTATCCCAATTCTTTCAATTGTCAAGGGCAAGACTAAGAGTTACGAACACCAACTCTGTCCTGTGGCTCCTGATCTAAGGCATTCTCCTTATCTCCTACTGACTTCATATACAATTTCATTAAAGTCAGTCATCCATTTGATTGAAATCATTTGCAAATGTATCTTCTATGTAGCCTGGATGCTCCTCGGTAAAAGATTTTTCTTTGGAGCCAGGCACAGTGGTTTATACCAATAATCTCAACACTTTGGGAGGTGCAGATGGGAGGATTGCATTAGTCCATGGATTCAAGACCAGCCTGGGCAACTCAGTGAGACTTCGTCTCTACAATTAATGCCCCCCCCCCCCAAAAGGCCAGACAGGGTGGTTCATGCCTATAACCCCAGCACTTTGTGAGAGGATTGCCTGAGCAACCTGGTGAGACCTCATCTCTACAATAAATCAAAAAATTAGCCGGGCATGATTAGGCATGCCTGTAGTTCCAGCTACTTGCAAGGCTGAGGCAGAAGGATCGCCTGAGCCCAGCAGATTGAGACTGTAGTGGCTGGGAATGTACCACTGCCCTCCAGCCTGGGTGACAGAGTAAGACTCCAACTCAAAAAAAAAAAAAAAAAAATAGCCTGGCATGGTGGCACGCGTCTGTGGTTCCAAAGGCTGAGGCTTAAGGCTCACCTGAGCCCAGCAGGTCAAGGCCGTGATGGCCATGAGCATGCCACTGCACTCCAACTTGAGACTCCAACTCAAAAAAAAAAAAAAAAAAAATTCAACTTCCTACATACAGTTCAGCATGCTAAAATTGTTCTTCCTCCTACTAAACTACAAGCCAAATTCTATTAAAACAAAATTCCTATCAGAGAAAAAGACTTCTAAACCTCAACTGACCATAAACTTAGTATTTTCAATATTGACTTATTTCACTGATTCTCTCAACCTTTTCTTCAGGTTTTTTCCCTCCTAAGTACCCCCTCCTTCATGAAATTCTAATCAGATGAAACGCACTGTATATTTATTTGCATACTGCATGTGTATCTATGCTTTTAATGGGGCTGGGCAAGGGGGCTTACGCCTATAATTCCAGCACAAGAGGATTGCCTGAGCCCAGGGGTTCGAGACCAGCCCGGGCAACTTGGTGAGACCTCATCTCTACAATAAATCAAAAAATTAGCTCAGTGTGGTGATACAAACCTGTGTTCCAGCTACTTGGAAGGCTGAGGCAGAAGGATCGCCTGAGCTCAGCAGGGTGAGGCTACGGTGGCCATAAGCATGCCACTGCACTCAAGCCTGGGTGACAGTGAGATTCCTACTCAAAAAAAAAAAAAAAAAAAAAATTTATACATAAAAGAAGCACCAGCCGGGCTCGGTGGCTCAGCCTGTAATCCCACGCCTTGGGAGGCTGAGGTGAGTAGATTGCCTGAGCCCGCGGGTTCAAGATCCGCCTGGGCAACTTGGTGAGACCTCATCTCTACAATAGCCGGGTGTGGTAGCACACGCCTGTAGTTCCAGCTACTTGGAAGGCTGAGGCGGAAGGATCGCCGGAGCCCAGCAGGTCGAGGCTGCCGTGGCCGAGAGCGGCCACTGCACTCCAGTCTGGGCGACCGAGTGAGACTCCGACTGAAAAAAAAAAAAAAAAGGAGTACCACCACCCCTAGAATCAACTTTCACTCCCTTGGGAATAAATGACAGTACCTTCATCAAGTATACAAAATTTATTTAATAAATATTTGCTACACGGTAGCTAAATGCCAGCCTGAAATATCCAATATCAAGAAACTCTAGAAAAGCAACATAATTTGGTTTTATGGTTTACTATATGAGTTTTGACCCACAGAATCAAATGAAATGGACTTGAAGACAGAGACATTCTTCCTTGCATTTGCACCTAGCAAAGGGCCGTTCACAGAGAATGTGGCCAATAAACACTGGATGGATGTATGCAAACTGTCAGAATCCTAGACATCGTGGTTATGAAATTGTTAGAATCCTAGACATCGTGGTTACATTGCTTCTTAATGTCATTCAGCAAGAAAAACTCCAGAGCAGGACACTGAAGTGTGGACTTCCTATTTCACATCTCAAAGAACTCTAACTCTACCTCACTGCAACCCTGGAACCTGAAATTTTCTATATTTAACTTTCAGGAGGAAAAAAAGACAAAACGAAACAAAAAGCTTAAGCTAGAACAAAGAAACATTTCTTGTTCAGTAATTTTTAACCTTCCTGATTCACCAGATGCTTTGAGCATCTAATGAAAGCTCTGACCTCTTTCCCCAAAAAAGAAAACACATAGAACTGCAGAGTGTTTAGAGTGTCTAAACTTCACCTGCTGACTCCAATTTAGGAACTTCTCCTCTAAAGGAATATGTAAACCAAATACAATGTATTAAGCTTAAAAACAAGTTAATTTTTTTTTTTTTTGAGTTGCAGTCTCACTCTGTTGCCCAGGTTGGAGTGCAGTGGCACGGTCACGGCCACCACAGTCTCGACCTACTGGGCTCAGGCGATCCTTCTGCCTCAACCTTCCAAGTAGCTGGAACTACAGGCATGCACCACCATGCCCAACTAATTTTTTGTTTTATTGTAGAGATGAGGTCTCACCAAGTTGCCCAGGCTGGTCTCAAACCTGCGGGCTCAGGCAATTCTCTCACCTCGGTCTCCCAAAGTGCTGGGATTATAGGTATGAGCCACCATGCCTGACCAATTTTTTTTTTTTAAGTGTAAAATGTTTTGCTTTAAATTTACCTTTCTGGCAATATACTGTACTTTAATATTAGTTGTATTCTTGCAGATGAGAGATTTAGTAAACAATTAACAGGAAGACAAAAAGTTTATTTCCTAAATATACCTGTTAATACCTAAGTTGAAACCTCAAAATTTACTAGATTACATTATAATATGGTACTATGCTATTGAAACAGGGTGTAGTCTTCCCAGCTTTGATTATAGAAACCTAAAGCCACAAAACACCAATTTCAAAACGAAGTTGGGATTCCACCTTTGGCACCTGTCACTCACTACACTTATTAAAAAGAAGAAACAGGTCAGGCACAATGGCTCACACCTGTAATCCCAGTACTTTGGGAGGCTGAGATGGCAGAAATGCCTGAGCCCAAGAGTTTGAGATCAGCCTAGGTAACACAGGGCACAGAGGCATGGTGGCGTGCACCTGTAATCCCAGCTACTTGGGAAACCGAGGCAGAAGGATAGCCTGAGCCCAGAAGGTCGAAGCTGAAGTGAGCCATGATCCTGCCACTGCACTCAAGCCTGAGCAACAGAGTGAGACACCAATTCAAAAACTAAACAAATAAATAAAAAGAAACACAAGGGCAAGCAGTCTCTTTGTCTCAAAAGGAGACACACGACATGAAAATAAAATTCGCTAAACAAAGACTACAGCATATTTTGATACCATTTACTCTGATTAATAGTTGTAAAAAAATTATACTGGTAGAAAAAGGGGAAAATTTGCAGGGTCATAAAGTACTATAGAACCAAAAGTTTAACATAACATACATAAAAGAACAAGTGTAATGCAAGATGTCTTTAGGGTCTTTTAAGATTTACATATGAGCTAATATTATAAAAGTGTATTTCTTTAAATATCAGAAAAATTCCCGAAATATTTCAAAATTTGATCAAAATAATTTCAAAGTATAACTCGAACAGATTCAAATGCTCCATATAGGAACTCTTAGGCTAAAATTTAAAAATATCAAACATTAGTATCACTTATGAGATGAGTTCATGAATATTTTGGCCACATTGTGAAAGAATACCAAAGCACCAAAAAGTAATTTCAACAGTATAAAATCTTGCTTAAAAGGTATAATCAAATGGTTCAATGAACTTCAAAAACTAATTCTTGAGATCCTGTATATCTCATATTTGTGTTTAAGCACCTGTAAAAAATATATAAAAATTCAAACCTTTCAAAAATATGAAACAAATATTTATATTAAAAGTCACAAAATTCCTTAAAAACCCAAAGCTTTTCTTACATTTTAAGTTACTAAAAAATAAATTACTAAAAAACAGCATATCTTGAAATTCTGAATACTGGCTGGGCATGGTGGCTCACGACTGTAATCCCAGCACTTTGGGAGGCCAAAGTGAGAGGACTGCCTGAGCCCACAGGTTCAAGACCAGCCTGGGCAACTTGGTAAGACCTCATCTCTACAATAAATCAAAAATTAGCCAGGCGTGATGATGCATTCCTGTAATACCAGCTGCTTTGAAAGCTGAGGTGGAAGGATTGCCTGAGCCCAGCAGGTCGAAGCTGTGGTGGCCATGTGCACGCCACTGCACTCCAGCCTGGGCAACAGAATGAGACTCCAACTCAAAAAAAAGAAAAAGAAATTTTGAATATTTGTAAAATAAATTTCTCATTTACAGATTTGATAGGCAGAGATGGTACACAACTCACATTTACAGAAAAAAAAATTTTCTTAAGTTACACATCTTGATCAGTATTGTATTTCTAAGTGGCGACCTTGGAAACCTTAGTCCAAGAATGGAACCATCTTTGGAGTCAATGCAAAAGCTCCACAAAAGTTACATCATTTTGGTTAAACTTATTTTAACCTAGTGTATATTATCCAGCTCAAACACCTACTTATTTTTCAAGATACCAAGTTATCATATTAGAGTTTTTGTCTACAAGCATTAGAAACATTAATAACTGTCTGACTATCTTTAAAAAGGGACTTTACTGGAAAGCTGCTGAAACTAACGTAACTTTCCATTTTGTTTACGCTTTCAGATGACTGGAAAATCAGGCTGGAAAAAGAAAATGCCACTGGCCTAGGGAGAAAGCAGCTCAAAGAATCATGTCAGAAGAACAGTCTGATCCACACACTGACACTACTCTGAAAGGGTCTACAAAAAACCTGTTTTCTCTCCTGATCCAAGGCTCCAAGAAAACAGCTTATGGTACAAGTCTAATCTGGCTGCATAACAAAAGAGTAAAAGATGCCCCAAGAGGGCTACACACAATTGAGAACCCCCAAAGCAAGACAAAACATGGGGAAGACCCAGTAGAAAGTTAAACAATAAATGTCTGCAACACTACAATCAAGAACAGCCAAGTGGGATGACTGTTTTTCCATTACACACAAAAAGCACTGAAGCTCAGAAAGCTTGGACCAGGACTACAACCCTCTCTCCTTTTGCTATTCCACAGGCTTATTCTAAATTATACTTGGTATAATTATATTATACTTCGAATTAAATCCAACTTTAAAAGACTAAGATTTGCCTCCAGTGAAGACATTTAAAAGTATATGACATTGGCCAGGTGCAGTGGCTCATTCGTGTAATCCCAGCACTTTGGAAGGTCAAGGCGGAAGGATTGCTTGAGCCCAGGAGTTCAAGACCAGCCTAGGCAACAATAAATATGACACCAGTTATCTGTGGTAATTCTCATTGAAGCATCTTGAAAATGTTCTACTGGAGACATCTACAGAAAAAACAAGTATTTGGGGAAAGGAAAATACCTGGCATTTTTGCTACCTCTCCCCCTCAAACACAGGGGCAATTACAAAAATACTATTTGGAAGTTGATTTTAGGTGTTAACTGTCATCCTTACTGTGGTCCTTGAAGAGTTACTTAAATACTTATAGCACTGATTCTCCACCCAAGTGAGCATCAAAATCCCCTGAGGGCCTAGGCATCTGTGTTTTATAAAAGCCAGAAAAAAGTCATTGGTTAAAAAAAAAAAAAAAAAATCAATCACAATGCCTGCAGAGTCACCCCGATAGGTAATCTGAAGCCAGACCATCTGCTTAGTGGCAAGCTGAACATTCTGTTCAGTAAAAGGGAGAGGGAAACTTGATTAAGAATATAAAACAAAGTAATTTTTAAAATGTTGTTGATTATAAATGCGTTAAAAATAAATTGGTAAGATAATAAAAATGACAAAGGACAACCTCACTCACACAATATGAATTTCACAATGTTGAACAAGAGTCAGACAAAAATAAAAATACAAAACCTAGGCAGAATTAATCTATGCTGAATTCTAAAATTAAGCTAATGGTTACCCTTGAGGAATGGGTAGTCACTGGGAAGAAATCCAAGTGAAGCTTTTAGAGAGCTAGCCTTCTGTTTCCTGCTCTAGGTGTGTTCAATTTGTGAAATTGTATCATACTTTATGAATCCTTTTCTGCTGGTTTATTATTCTCCAACAGAAAATTTTTTAAAAGCCAAAAACATGTAAATTAGTAAGTCTCTATGTGTAAAAAAAAAAAAAGGAATGCCAGGTGTGGCGAATCACCATTCAGAAATTTCAATTTTTTAAATTTAAGTTCAGATAACGTTATTAGCACACATATAAAATATGACCAACATTAATGAGCTGCCTAAAATTTAGCTTTCTTTTCCCTTCCTGCATCCCGCCCCTCAAGTTTAGCTTTTAAATATCTTGAGTATCTAGACACTACAAAGATGGCTAAGCAAAAATAATAAAGTTAAAGCAGTGAATTTATTGAGCTATATAATATGGCTAAAGTTTGGAACCTGTTAATATCAAACGTAGTAAGTTGAAGACCCCCTGACAAGCATAAACATCCAGGCTCAGGGTAAGAGCGATTCCTGCTCCCTAAAAAGTGAGTAAGTTAAAGACATGGGGGAACCTCCCAAGGAGAAAAACAAATAAATGGATGAGTTGACAGGACCAGTGGTTAGCATGTAAAAATGTGATGAGCCAGGTGAGGTGGTGAGCCTGTGGTCCTAGTTACTAAGGAGGCTGAGGCAGAAAGATCGCTTTAAGCCCAGGAGTTTAAGTCCAGCCTAGGCAACATATAACATAAGTTTAACATATTATTTTAGTTAAAAAATAGGCTGGGCACAGTAGCTCACATCTGTACACCCAGCACTTTGGCTGAGGTTGGAGGATCACCTGAGGCCAGGAAGTTGAGGCCAGCCTGGGCAACATAGTGAGATGCTATTTCTACAAAAAAAATTTTAAAAATTAGCCAGGCATGGTGGTGCATGCCTGCAGTCCCAGCTACTAGGAAGGCTGAAGCGGAAGGACCGCCTGAACCCAGGAGATCAAGTCGTGATCATGCCACTGCGCTTCAGCCTGGGCGACATAGTGAGACTCCCAACTCATAATTAATCAATAAGATGTGATGCCAAAAAATATAAAGGCTAATCCCTAAAACAAAAAATCTAAAGCAATGCAAAATCTCAGTCCTCCCACCCCTCACCAACTTCCTGGACTCGCCTACAAAAGGGAGGGGTGGATTTTCCCTCTGTGGTTGTTGAAATCAGCAAGAAATGCTCAGAATTAGTTAGCATCTGGACCTCGGCCATGACTAGCAAAGTATAGTGAGTGACTCTTGACACAGAATAAACACAACAGATGGCTTCAATTATCTGCCATCAAAGAACTTGAAATTGTCTAAATTGTGTGAGTACCATTAAACGTCAACAAATTCTTTAAATTATCTTCTTGAGACTCAATCACAGAAAAATTGCATGTTAATATGCTTGAGCTTAAACATTTGGAGCAACACAGACTTGAAAAAACAAATAGGTACTTTCTCACTATAATTTCTCAGTGTGACTCAGAACACCAAAAGCTAGTTTTGTTTTTGTTTTTTTAAGTTTTAGTTTTCCACAGAGTTTTATCCACACAGGAGAATCTCAAAACTACACACCAAAATGTTCACTCAGGAATGTTTTCTTCATTTTGCTTTTTTTATTTCTAGAATGTCCACAGTAATGTTATTTCTGTCACAAAGGAAAAAGACAAAGAAAAAAGTTCATAATCAAGATTCCAAATTGTAAAGCCTAAACAAGCAAGTTGAATACTTTCTGAAATCAACATTATCAGGGGCACTATGATCTAGTTTGTTTTTTCATCCAAAGAACAAAAAAGGAATTTCACATACAGCCTGCCTTATCATCACAATCAGGTACTGGGCCTTTCATGACCAGAGGGCTATCAACTTTTTTCAAGGCAATCATAATTAAAACTTGAGAAATGGGAAACCAAGACACTGCAGATGCCCTAGACATAACTATCAAGGTAACCTCTAGTTCATTCGATTACTAAGTATCAGGAATCCATAAAGTTATAAAATTTACTTAAATCTAGCAAGTTTCAGTGAACTAGGAAAATTAAGTCGTTTCATGAGGATGAAATTTTTTTGCCTTCCTGAATTAGGAAAACTTTCTTAAAATCAAAACAAAACTTAGATACATTTGTGTCTGACTCTCAAAATATGCCTGCTTGAGATAAAACAAGCTTCTGGGACCACCTCACTGAGCACGATTCATAGAACATTCACTTATCTGTTGACAGTATGCAGGTGTCTGTCTTTTGTAGACAGATATGTGATAATAAATAGATCAAAATGTTAACTACAGAATTTAGAAGGCGGGTAGATATACAGCTGCTCACTGCAGCACTTTTCCAACTTTTCTCTGCGTGGACATTTTGGATACAGAGGTGAAAATAAACGTTTTCAAAGTCAGAACACAAAGAAATATTTATCACAACTTCAACTTTCCTGACGCTTTGAAGTCTTTCACCAAATTACAAACCTAGCATACCCACCAGAATGCCCTTTCATAAGATGGCAAGACGCCCTTGAGAATAGTCAACATTTCATCAAATGTAAAAGTGATACTAAAAATCTCTCACCCAAAGCAAGTTCACCTAGAAGTCATTTTCCAGGATTCATGAGAATTTTGATTTTTCACTTTACTTAGAAAAATAACTTTTCCCCCATTACCATTTCACCGAAATTTTTCATAATTTCACATAGTACGCCTTTTTTTTTTTAAGTTTTAAAAAAAATCCCCCACAAGTAAACTTGTGTACCCCTCCCAAATCCTAAAACCTGCAAAAAGGAAAAACAAACAAACAAGAGATCGGGGCGCTGGTGGCTCCAGGTGTCTGAGTCTACCGAGCAGTCTCCGGGATGGACTCTCACCCTGGGGTCGGTCTATAAGGGTTAGAAACGCAGAAAAAGGCGAGGAAGAAATACACGCTGCCGAGGTGTCCAAAGGAAAAGAGTGAGTGACTGTGAAAGGCAAAAGAAAAAAATCCAAGCCATCCCTGCGGGGAGGCCCTGGAAAACCCTGGGCCGCGCAGGGAGACAACCAACGCCGGCACTCCTGGGGCAAGCAGAGCGCTCCCTGGCGCCGGAGTCAGGAGGCAGGTGCGCGGGCCGGAAGCCGGGGCCCACCTGGCGCCCACCTACAGCCCACCTGGATCCCACCTGGCTCCCCGGCCCCGCGCCGCCGCCCCGCCCCGCCCGCACCTCGCGGTCCTTGAGGCCCAGCAGGAGCACCTCCTCCATCAGGGTCAGCCGCGTTTCCTTGGAGTCGCCCTTGTCGTCGTCGTCCTGCTCGTCGCGGCGGCTCTGCGCGTCGTCCTCCCCGCTGCCGGCGCCGCCGCCCGCCGCGCGCTCCTTGTCGGCGGCGTTGCGGGAGGCCTCGGTGCGCCGCTGCACCAGGCCCGAGCTGCGCTGGGTCAGCGAGGTCATGGCTCCGGCTGAGGCGCGAGCCGGGCCGAGAGGGACGCGGGACCGGCCGGGTCTCCCTCCTCCTCCTCCTCCCCCCGCGGCCTCCGACCCGGGCTTCCGTGTTAGATCCCGGCGCTGGGGCGACGTCCGTCGGCAGCGGGGCCGGGGGCAGGCATGGGGAGACGGAGCGGGCCGACGCGGGCTGGCCGGGCGGCGGCGGGCCGGGAGAGGGGCGCCTTCCCGCCTGCGGCCGCGGCCCCCGAAACAGCCCGAGCTTCGAAGCTGGGAAGGAGGTGGAGGGGGAGGCGGCGGCGGCGCCTTTCCAATATGGCGGCCCCAGCTGACGTCACTGGAGGATGTGGCAGAGTCGGCGCGGGGCGGGCCGGGAGGACGCCGGAAGCGGCGGGCGGGCGCGCCGGGGACCCCCTCCCGGGTTGGGGGCCTGTCCTTCCCTCGGCGTCCCCCCTCGCCCCAGCCTGCGGGCCCGGCCCGGGTCGTGCCCTTCCTCCTCCCCCCTACCGCCTCCTCTCGCCACCCCCGGCTGGGGCTGGAGACCGGCGAGCCCCCGCACCACGAATCGGGGCAGCCGAGGCCACGCGAGGGCGGACAGCGCTCAGCCTCGGGACCCCAGGCCACGCAGTCTCCGGAGGTGGCCCCTCGGCCGTGTTGCCGGGACCCCGCTTGGGCTCCGGGGTCCCCACGACGGGCGGGAAGGACTTAGCTCGCTGCTGGTGGGGCGAGGAGAGGGCGCGCTCTCTACCCGGACTCCCTAGCCCTTCTAACGGAGCAGCTGCGTCTCGATGTTTGGAAAGTGGACTTTTATTGTCTTGTCTTCCGGGAGTGGGGAGGTTAAAACAAATCGACTCGTTTTGTTAAACTTTTTTCTGTCTTTGCCTCCGACTTGTCCTGTAAAAAGTGGCCAGGGCGCAGTGGGTACAGCTAGTACTGCACGCGTTAGCGCTCTCGACCTCGACGATCTTTTTATGGAGACAATAAACCTGTTGGGTTTCGTGCCACGTCTTTGTACACATTAAATCTCTCTCGGTGTAATTACTAGGTTAAGTCCTCTTGGCGCGCTTGACGGTTTGCACAAATTATGCCAAACCTGAGAGGGGGTTTGGAGGGGTAGAAGTCTGGCGCTTGTAAAGTAAAACATTAGCCAGAAATGGCATTGTGTCCTATCCACTATTATTTAAAATAAACTGTGATCTCAGGCTGTGGCTACAGAGTGGTTTAGTATGTTCTTCCCCCTCCACAAATCCATTATCCAGAACTACTGGCCACCCCCCCATGCCCTGGAAAACGACAATGCCACATGGGGGGAACAAGGGACACAAGGTGAGCACCAAATAGACCTTCCCTTTTTCCTGTCTGTGGGCAAAGGTCAGTTTCATCTCAACCAATTTCTCCATTCACATCCTCTTCCATTTTTTTTCCCTTCATCTCTTCCAATTTTACCCAGTGCTGTAGCTTCAAATCTGTATCTCTGTTAAAGAAATGTCATTAAGGAATAATTTGACTAATATAGTCAGGTACATAGTTCAAAGAGTTATAAAGATGTGTGTAGTGCAAAATCTCTCCCTCCCAGCTCTGCCTGTTCACCCAGTAATTCTGCCTCCCCTCCTCTGGAGTTTTTAAAATATGCTGACAAATCTTGTTTTTTGTTTTGTTTTGTTGAGTTGGAGACTCACTCTGTCACCCAGACCGGAGTGCAGTGGCCGCTCCCAGCTACTGCAGCCTCGACCTGCTGGGCTCCGGTGATCCTTCCGCCTCAGCCTTCCAAGTAGCTGGAACTACAGGCGTGCGCTACCACACCCGGCTGATTTTTTTGATTTATTGTAGAGATGAGGTCTCGCCAAGT
>CAUYQG010196774.1:0-37555 GCA_963574415.1 Tarsius wallacei
TGCGAAGTCCATATGTTTATCCTTCTTGATGGCTGCAT
Organism: Tarsius wallacei; assembly: GCA_963574415.1. Taxonomy (NCBI): domain Eukaryota; kingdom Metazoa; phylum Chordata; class Mammalia; order Primates; family Tarsiidae; genus Tarsius; species Tarsius wallacei. Next base: position 39 of record CAUYQG010196774.1, read on the forward strand.
TATATTCCCTTGTGGAGTATATGTGCCACATTTTTTAAATCCAGTCCAGCTTCGATGGGCCCGATGGTTGGTTCCATGTTTTTGCTCTTGTGAATGGAGCTGCAACAAACATGCGTGTGCAGGTATCTTTTTTGTAGAATGATTTGAGTTCCTCTGGGTGGATCAAAGCCATATCTCTTAATCTTTACAATCAGTGGGCCACCAGGCCACGCTTTTCTCCTGGAAATGACAGTAGAATCAGAGGAAAGACTCAGCTGCACAAATACATTCCGCTTGTCTGTTTTTTGCTAGCGTCCAATTGGCCAAGGTCAGCCAAAGGCAAGGGTTGGGACGGTGGGCTCTGCCTTTCGTGGGAGAAACTGTGAAGACACATGGCTGGCAGGTTAAAGGGAGGGGTGAAGAATTTGGATCAATATGCGGTCTATTCCATTGTGAAATAGTGGTTCAAGAAATATGAGATTATTTTACTTTGGTTGAAGGTCTAGGATATTCAATCCAGGACTGTGTGTCAGTTCTACAACACGAAGCTTTGAAGGATGCAAGCTATTTCTAATTTATATATTACTGCTCTGTCTAGCTTGGCCTCCATTTCCAAGAGTGGAAGCTCTTGGACTTTTTCTACAAATAGCCAAATGACAAATATTTTGGGTTTTGTAAGCCATATGGTCTCTGTTTCCACTACTCAAGTCTTCCGCTGTAGCACAAAAACAGCCATAAGCAGTAAGTCAATGAATGAACGTGGCTGTGTTCCCAAAAAGTTTTTTATGGACATCGACATTTAAAATTTTGTATTATCTTCATGTGTCGCAAAATATTCGTTTAATTTTGTCTTTAGCATCTAAAACTGTACAACTAATTTTTTGCCTGTCAGCTGTCCAAAAACAGTCAACTGGCTGAATTTTCCCCAGGGGCCATTGCTTGACGACTGTGCCTGAGGTCATCTAGGGGATCAAAGGATTCCTGAGTCCTCACGGCTGCCACCAGTCAGTAGGAGGAGGAAGGGATGAAGAAACAAGGTCAGCAGGCATGGGAAGGCTGCATTTTTAAGAAAAGCTGCCAAAAGTTGCCACATGGCATTTCCACTAGTGTCTCATTGGCTGAATTGAGTCCCATGGCCATACCTAGCTGCAAGGGAAGCTGGGAGAAGTGGACTTTACTCTGAGCGGTTAGCTGCTTGGCTAAAAAATGGGATGTTCTCTCTCTGTGGAGAAAGGGGAAAAAACTCTGTGAGACAACCCCCAGGCTCTGGCATCGAGTTTACAGAGTTTAGGGCTGGAGGAACAGAAATACTAAGTTCAATAACGACATCATTGGACCCGATTCATGTGTTACTAAATGATCTATTTATCTAGAAAAAAGAGATATCCATGTTGAAAATGGTGCACTCAGTTGCTTCTTCGAAAAAGAAAAACAAGAATGAGAAATATGAATCTTTCTTTACAAACGGGAAAATCTTCATTAAAGGAAGATTATGAAACAAATCATCTAACCAATGTCTTTTTTTCTTTTCTTCTGGTTCTGTACATAAAGGCCATACTCTGTGTGCCTATATAAGCTGAATTTTTGGCGCAATGGCAAAAATCTTCTGAATCTGCAGACTTGATAATTAATCACGTTTTGTAACTATCCACAATTAACTAAGCCATATTCTCTCTCTTTTTTTTTACTTTAAAATTTTTTTAATTTTAAAATTGTGGGGTACAAGTGAGGGTTAGGTATACAAATACTCATTGTGCAGGTTCTCTTGTTGATGAGGTGTGCCCCCCTTTCCCAGGCAGGTTTCTACTACTATCAATCCCACCTCCCCGCTGCCCTTCCCCCCTGCAGTTTCCTGCTACTGTCAATCCTTTTCTTATAGTATTACAGTAGTTGTTCAAGGTCCACTTATGAGTGAGAACATGTGATACTCAGTTCTTTGTTTCTGTGAGAGATCACTCAGTATGATAAACTCTAATTCCATCTAAGTTGCTGCGAAGTTCATGATTTTGTTCTTTTTCATGGCTGTGTAATTTTCCATCATGTATATGTACCACATCTTTTTAATCCAGTCCTCTTTTGATGGGCAGCATAGTTGGTTCCATGTTCTTGCTACTGTGAACAATGCAGCGATAAACATACGTGTGCAGGTATCTTTTCTATAGAATGATTTGAGTTCCTCTGGGTATATTCCAATATTTGGATTGCTGGGTCATATGGAAGGTCAATTTTTAGAATTTTTAGGAATTGCCACACTGATTTCCACAGAGGCTGTACTAGTTTACACTCCCCCCAACAGTGTAGCAGTGTTCCCTTTTCGCCACATCCTCTCCAGCATCTGTTATTTTTTGAGTTACTGATGATGGCCATTCTGGCTGGAGTTAGGTGGAATCTCAGCGTAGTTATAATTTGGATCTCCTTGATGACTAGTGAGGTTGAACATATTTTCATGTGTCTGTTGGCTGCTCATATATCTTCTTTTGAGAAATGTCTGTTCATATCTTTAGCCCACTTTTTAATGGGGCTGTTTGTTTTTTTCTTTTCAGCACGTTTGAGTTCCTTATAGATCCTTGATGTTAGGCCTTTGTCAGACATGGAGTTGGCAAATATTTTTTCCCAGTCTGTGGGCTGTCTTCCTGCTCTCTTGATTGTTTCTTTGGCTTTGCAGAAGCTTGTCAGTTTAATGAGGTCCCACTTGTCTATCTTATCTCTTATGGCCTGGGCACTTTAGGTTTTGATCAGGAATTGGTTGTCAGTTCCAACTTCCATAAGAGTGTCTCCTGCATATTCTAAGGTTCTTATAGTTTGAGGTTTTACATTTAGATCTGTGATCCATTTAGAGTTAATTTTTGTGTGTGGGAACAGGTAGGGGTCCTGTTTCAATCTTCTGCATGTGGTCAGTTTTCCCAGCACCATTTACTATCCCCAGTAGTGGGTGGTGGAGGCTTTGTTGAAGATGAGATGGTTGAGAAATTGAGGTTTTGCTTCGGAATCTCAATTTTATTCCATTGGTCTATATGCCTGTTCTTGTACCAATACCAGGCTGTTTTGATTATTGTAGCTATATAATAAAGTTTAAAGTCTGGGAGTGTGATACCTCCTGCTTTGTTTTTTTGGTGAGGATTTTTTTGGCTATTCTTGGTCGTTTATGTTTCCATATGAATTCCTGTATTGTTTTTTCTAAATCTGAGAAGAATGTTGCTGGTAATTTTATGAGTTTTGCATTAAATCTGTAGATTGCCTTAGGTAAAACGGACATCTTAACAATGTTGATTCTTCCAATCCATGAGCATGGAATATTTTTCCACTTGTTTGTGTCATCTTTGATTTCTTTGAGCAGTGTTTTGTAGTTTTCATTGTAAAAGTCTTTACATCTCTGGTTAAGAAGATGCCAAGGTAGTTCCTTTTTTTTGTGGCGAGTGTGAATGGGATTGTGATTTTTATTTGGGTTTCTGTTTGCTTATTAGGATTCACACTTCTTTTAGGAGACAGTAACAGAGGTTGTAGGACGATGTTCAGAAAAGGCCTCCCTGTAAAGGGGACAGGCAAGGAGAGACCTGAGGAAGGCGAAGGAATGCTCTCCTAGGCTGAAGGGACAGCAAGTGCAGCCTGAGGTGGGAGTGGGCCTGAAATGTTTAAGAAGGGGCCCTGTATAGCTGTAGCCCAGTGCCCTAGGATGAAGGGAGCTGAGGTCAGGGAAGTAGAAGGGGTGAGATCAGAGAGAACCTTTAGGAGATTCTAAGAATGTGGTCCTTCGCTCTGAAATGGAAAGCTCAGTGGAGAGTGTTGAATATAGGAATGGCATGATTTGGTGTTTATGGTGAAGTAAAATTTTGTGGATGATGAAAGTTGTGTTTTGATTACCAGAAATTTTATTATTATCTGTGAACATGAAATTTCACTCCAAGGAGTAAGGCTGTTTAATGGTTTTAGGAACCTTTAAGTGTATTCACACCATTAATCTAGCAAACAACAACAACAACAACAACAACACACATACACACAAAAGCTATGCTTTTTAAAAAAAGTATACTTAGTCATACCCAGCATTTCTACATGCATTTAAGTGGAGTGTTGGAACTAACATGGGCATACTATTGTGATTCTGAGGTAAATATGATATGTAAAACCTATATTTTATTGCCTATGTCTTAGTAGGCAATTTTTCTTATTTTTCTTAATTGAAGCTTTGCTGATGCACTACTCTGAATATGTTTTTATTGTTCCTTAACTTACCCACCAAGAAGCTTTCACTATCTGGTGTATGTAGTAAGTACCATAATATGTTGAAAGCAAACTCTCACTAGGCCAGAAGCCATTGTAGATTAATGGCCAGAAATTTTTTTGGAGCTTGGGCCTCTACCAGCAAAATATTCTTGAACATTCACCTGTAATTGCCATATATTTATTTATCATTTATATGAATGTACTACAATAGCCATACATGTTTATTCTTAAAACGTACACTTAAAGGGATTTGAAAGAATGACATAAGATAAAATAAATACTTTAAAATAATGCTTATTTCATTTTTTATGGTTACAAAATATTTTTACTCACATCCAAATATTATTACTATTTTTACATGAGAACAATGCATTTTAATGTGGTTTATTAGCTTTTAAACTACTAGTTTAGAATTCTGCAATGAAGCAATCAGGAGGTGTGTTTTTACTTCATGTTTATTTTGAGACTTGGTTATTATTTCAACTTAGTTATTATTTCAACTTATTATCATAGTTGAAAAATATTACTCAAAAACATCTAAGCAGAAGAAGTACATCATGGACTTTACTTAATCATGTAAGTCAATTTTAAATCTAAAATTCATCTTGCAATGGTTTTTGTTGAAATGTGGCTAGCAAATTTCCATTTTCTGTGATCTTAATCAGATGTTCTTGCAAAACTAATTTGAAGATAATTCATTTTAATGTTTTTTAACAAAGGCATTCAAAATTCACTGAAACTCTCCATTTGGAGGATTTAAAAACAATGTTCAGAGAGGAAAGTGTTTATAGTGATATATTTACAGTGTTTTCTTCAACAAAATCATATACTGATGAAAACAATTCCAAACATCCATTTTCAGAATACTCTTTCCATGGTATCCATTTCTTTGGAAAGGAAATTACTTTCTTGCCTATTGTTAAAACATCTAATTTACCTTGAAGGGACCGATTAAGTGTTTAGCTGACAAAGAGCTTGTACTGGATGAAAGTAGAAGTGTCAACTTTGCCATTGCTCTGTTCTTATTTTTTTAAACTTTCCTTTGCATTATTAGTATGCTGATTTCTTTGCAAATATATCTTAAAGCCGTCAGAGTATTTGCTGAATGTTAGTTGGATTAAAACTAGACAATATGAGTTGTGACTTCACTTTGTTGGGCACATGTAAACTGCGATATAGAGTAAAATGCTGAAAACCAAGGGCAAGTTGTCAGCTCCCCCCAATCCCTTGCGGAGTGCATCTAGATTGGTGACGTCTGATTCCCTGGCCATCGAACACATGCACTGAGTGAGATCTACAGATTAGATTAAAATATAAATAAATATAGATGCCCTAATATTTTTTCCAGCACTCCCAAGGATCGTCTTGCATACTCCTAGGGATTTACGCACCCCATGTGCTATTAGGTGCTGGCATTTTCAACTAGGGGCTTGAAAGTCCTCAGGAGTCACAAAGGGTTAAAAAAAAAATCTTGATTCTTTGTAAGATCTCTTCCACAAAAGATCAACTCCCCCCCCAGCAAATAATAATGGTTTTGGGGACAGAGATAATTAATTACATCACAGTAGTAATTGAAAGCAAAGTTAATTAAACTTTTGGCTGCTCATTGCTTACCTTCAAATGCAAATGAGTATAAAAAGTACTCTATAACTTGTGCTTTCTAACAGCTAGGCACAATGGCTTCCAGGAAGTCTTCCTTTTATAAATTTGGTTTCCCAGCTAGTTTCTGTACTGCCTCTCCTTTTACTTTTGGGATATGCTATTGCCCGAGAAGAGGGTAAGTTCCTCCTATTCTTTCCTCTCATTTGGTATCACATCATCAATGTCATCTCAGGAAGGAAAGCGGTTGCCAGCCCAATAGACTACTCACCTGAATTAATAAAATATTTTTAGTGACATCTAAATTCTGTGATGCTGTTGTTTTTCTTGAAGTTATGTTTTTTAATGGCTCTGGGAAACCATAGTTTTTTTGCATGTGTGTGTGAGTGTGTGTGTGTGTTTTGTTGTTTGTTTGCTACCTTAATGGTGTGAATGCACCTCTCTGACAAAAAAATTCCCAGGGCTGCTGCTGAGCAAACATTTCTTTAACCTTTTGTTTTTATTCTCTTTCATGCAAAATACCTTGGGAGAAGAGTAAACTGTTAAGATGTACAAGAATTGCAAATAGTGTGTGGCTGTGGTGTTGATGGGTGTTGCCACAGCTGAATAATGTTGGCAATCTAAGGGTATAAAAAGGCAGTAGAAGGAAAAGGTTGAATTTTGTGAGCATGTAGAGGTGTGTGGCCAGAAAACAACCCCAGATATTTTCTTTTCCCTTCTTTTCTTTGTCCGTTCCTCCCTCCTGTCTTTCCTGTCTCCCTCCCTCTCTCCCTTCCCTATTTCCTATCTATGGAACACAGGCATATTTATAGGAAATTCTGCAGGGGAAAAAAGAGAGATAAACTATTCCAGATATGAGGAGTTTAAAGGAACTCAAGAACCTGAGAGATTTTCTAGGCTGAGTAAGGTGAGAAGGGCTGTCCCAGGACAGGGCAGTCCGGTGTGGGACATCAGAGGTGGAGAAGGCTTAGATGGGCATTCATGCAGGTAGGGCTGGTGGCCTGACATTGGATAACGGCGTGTGGCCAGGTATGTGAGAATCAGTGTACGGTGTCAGAACCCAAGCACACTTAGGAAAGAATTCACACAGAGTGTGACTGCCTTTTGAAAAACCTGATTTTCTACCTTTATGCCTCTTAAGGGACAGAAAACATTTCTCTACCTCTCCAAGCCAAGGGAACCATTGCTAAATCAATGACAGTTTGACCAGCTGCACCTTCACTTTAGACTGTCACAAAAAGGGATGTGAGAGATTAGGAGGGAAGCACTGGATGCATAAAGCATATTTCTGGGGAAGAAATAGGTAGCCATTGTTATAATGTGTTTGGAGAAAAACATAAACAGAAACCTAGCGGTCAGGACTCACAGTAATTTTGTGTTCATGCTTACAAAGCATGGACAAAAATAGAATATCTCTTACCTTGAACATCACCTTCAGAATGGGAAATAAGGAGCTGCCTTATTTTTTTTTTCTCCTTAGCATGACTTTGCTATGACAGAGAGGAAAAGCTTTGGATCAACTTTGGTTTTAGGGTCCATGAGGGTGTCATTGTGTGACTGTGGAAAGACATTCTGGCCTATAAAACTGGGAAAATCTTACATAGAAGGAGGCAAGTCCTTCTTAGGAGCCCCATGGATGGACTTTTCAACCTGTGCTTACATTGCTGTGATGTGGAAAAAGGGCAGAAAGAGAGGAAAAGGGCACCCCTAGAGTGTCACCCTCTTTCCACACTACAGCTTTATTTGCGCCTTTCCTCTTTAAAAGTGGATCCAAGTCGGGCTCGGTGGCTCAGCCTGTAATCCCGTGCTTTGGGAGGCTGAGGTGAGTGGATTGCCTTAGCCTGCGGGTTCGAGGCCCGCCTGGGCAACTTGGTGAGACCTTATCTCTACAATAAATTTTAAAAAAATTAGCTGGGTGTGGTAGCGCATGCCTGTAGTTCCAGCTACTTGGGAGGCTGAGGTGGAAAGATCGCCGGAGCCCAGAAGGTCGAGGCTGCGGTGGCCGGCAGCAGCCACTGTACTCCAGTCTGGGTGACAGAGTGAGACTCCAACTCAAAAAAAAAAAAAAAAAAAAGTGGATCCATTTTGAGCTATGATACAGAGCAGTTTTTTTTTCCTTTATATTTTATCACTGTGGTAGCGATACTTTTGCATTCTCTGTATTCCTTTGGCCATTTCAGTGGTGGCTGTCACTGAGACTATTATTTTTCTGCTCCAGAATTCACCTTCTTCTTCTCTTACATTTAAAAATTAAATATGACTCTTTTAAGACATTCAAGATTGAAGATGGATGGTGAGCTACAACAAGCGTTTTGCTGGTAAATGTTTAACAAGCAGCTTCTGCACAGCAAAGGGAAGGAGAGTGAAAAGACAACCCATGGATTGGGTGAAAATATTTGCAAGCCACACACCTGATAATGGGTTAATATCAAAATATATAAGGAACTCAGTTCAATGGCAAGAAAATAAATAACTCAATAAAAAGAGGGCAAAAGACCTGGGTAGACATTTCTCAAAAGAAGACATACAAATGGCCAATATGAAAAAATGCTCAACCTTACTAATCCTCAGAGAAGTGCAAATCAAAACCACAATGAGATATCAGCTGTGGTCTTATGCTGTGGATAATGGTTTTCTTTCTTTTTTTTTTTTTTGAGTCGGAGTCTCACTCTGTCGCCCAGACGAGTGCAGTGGCCGCTCCCGGCCACCGCAGCCTCTACTCACTGGGCTCCGGCGATCCTCCCGCCTCAGCCTTCTGAGTAGCTGGAACTACAGGTGCACGCTACCACGCCCGGCTGATTTTTTGATTTATTGTAGACATGAGGTCTCGCCAAGTTGCCCAGGCAGGTCTCGAACCCACGGGCTCAGGCAATCCACTCACCTCAGCCTCCCAAAGGCGCGGGATTACAGGCTGAGCCACCAAGCCCGGCTGGATAATGGTTTTCACCCATGGTTCCTGGCTCATAATCGGCATGTCCCTTACAACAGTCTTTTGTTACAATGCTAGGTGTGTTAGGCCTCAGGGTCAGGCTTCAGAAACAAAAATCTCTTCCACCTGCTTCTGACCACCTTTCATTTGCTCCAAGGAAGGACTCTAATTTTCTCCTTTTTTTCTGATTGTGGGTCTTAAGGCCCTCCCCAGAGAGAATCCCATCCTCTACATTGGGGAAGGAGTGTTGATGTCATGAAGCTTCTGTGAAAACCCAAGAGGATTGGGCTCGGGGAGCTTTCAGAGAGTTGAACATGCAGAGGTTCCTGGAGGGTGGCACCCAGGGATGCATGGAAGCACCACGCTCCTTCCCTCATCCCTCACCCTATGCATCTCTTCGTTTGTGTCTTTTGTGATATCTTTTATAATAAACCTGTACATGTAAGTAAATGCTTCCCTAAGTTCTATGAGCCACTCCTGCAAATTAATCAAACCCAAAGAAGGAGTTGTGGGAATTCCATCTTGAAGCCGGTTGGTCAGACGTTCCAGAGGCCGTCTGCACTATCTAGGTAGATAGTGTTGGAATTGAATTGGAGGACGTCCAGCTTGTATCTGCTGCTTGGTGTGTGGTGATAAATCTCCATATTTGGTCACAGGAGTCTTCTGTATTGATGATTATTGTGGTGTGAGAGCAGAGAGGGAAAAACTTGGCCTAGAAGAGTTTGTCTGTAAAGGACAGCTCATACCTGTTAGAATGGTTTCTATCAAAAGGACAAAAGATAAATGCTGAGAAGGATGTGGGATCAGGGGAACTCTTGTACACTGTCGGTGAAAATGTAAATTGGCACAGCCATAAACTAAAAATAGAAATACCATGATCCAGCAATTCTACTTCTGTATATATATCCAAGGAACAGAAATAGATATGTCAAAGAGATATCTGCACTCCCATGTTCACTGCAGCTTTATTCACAATAGCCAAGGTATGGGATCAACCTAAGTGCCCATCATCAGGTGAATTTATAAAGAAAATGTGATATGTATATACAAAATGTAATACTATTCAGCCTTTAAAAAGGAGGGAATCCTGTTGTTTGTGACAACATGGATGAATCTGGCGGCCATTATGCTAAATGAAATAAGCCAGGCACAGAAAGACAAATAGTGCATGATCTCATTTATATGTGGAATCTAAAAAGTTGAATCCATAGAAGCAAAGAGTAGAATGGCGGTTACTAGAGACTGGGGACTGGGGCAGGAAATGAGGAGATATTGGTCAAATGGTACAAATTCCAGTTAGATAGGAAAAATTAATTTTTGAGATCCTTTGCACAAAAGACAAGTATGTGAGGTGATGAGTATGTTCATTGCCTTGATTTAATCATTTTACAATGTAAATGTATATCAAAACATATTGTACCTCATAGATACATACAATTATTATTAGTCAATTAACAGAAAGCCCTGATTGTTACTAGCTTTTGCAATTTCTCTGGTGTAAATATTCCCTCTAAGGCTAATTTCAAGCTTCCAATGTAATATAACTAGCTCACAAAATTCAACAGCCATTGCAAACTGATACAAACCAGTTTCAGCACACTCTTGGAGTCCTTGCCCAGAAATATTTCCTATTTAAACTGAGCTAATTTTAGAAATGGTCCAATCAAGTAGGAATGACAACCTATGTAATTGATCATTTGAGTTGTAATGTTAAGTGGTAAAAATTTTAATTTTGTCTTTTTTAAATCCATTTCTCAGTAAGAAAAAAAAGAGAACTAGAACTTAAATGTTCTTAGATATTTTGAAGGTTGATATGATAATTAGTTACACTTTTTTTTTTTTTCCTGAAGTGAAATGAAAATAGAGGAAAGTTATTACAGGCAACTTTTCTGATTAAATTTAAAAATACTGGAGTAACTGGATATCACTTTTGGTGGTAGAGGTGGAAAGATTGCCTGAGTCCAGGAGATTGAAACCAGCCTGGGCAACATAGTGAGATCTAATTTCTCCAAAAATAAGATAAGATGAAAATTAGCTGAGTGTGGTGGCACACCCATGTAGTCCCAGCTACATGGGAAACTGAGGTGGGAGAATCCCTTGAGCCCAGAAGTTGGAGGCTGTGGTGAGCTGTGACTGTGCCACTGCATTCCAGCCTGGGCAACAAACATCCTGGCAAAAAAAAAAAAAAAAGTATAATTAGCTTATAATTGCTTTTTATAGATGAATATAAAGTAACAGATTTAAAGCTTCTCAAAATCGACCATATCAAGTCTGTCTGGTGACTGAGAATATTCTAGAATGAATGCTGAAACTTCCAGTTCACTTTGGATGTTTGATTTAATTAAAAGAGTAGATTGTATTACCTTTTCCCTTCACTGTTTGTTTTCAAGTCTTTTTTAATGTGCCTTGACCTATCAGTCCAGCAATATTCTTACTTTTTGCTTTTGCTGAGTTACACAAGAGAGAGTTATCCATAGTGTAATGAGCACAAATTCCAAAATGGAGGCCAATTACCAATGAAACAGATTTTTTAGCTCAAATGTATTCTGGGTTTTATAATGTTCATTGACCCTGGATTTTCTAGGAGCTTTAATTTAAGTGGTTCTGAATCAGCTCATCTGCCCTGATTTTTTAATTTTAGAAATAAAACATTTTCTGAAGTGATATATGAAGAAATATGCTTTAAAAAAATCAAGTGTGGAAGTCCCTGTCTTTGTTCTCCTAGCATTAACATTTTTCTTTTGAACAGATATGTACCACATTTTCCTAAAAAGGTTGAAGTTTAAAGCCATAGTATAAAATCTGCAAATGCATTCATCTAGTCTACTTTTTAATCTACCCTTTCGTCTTCTTTGTTTCCCTGGGCCCTCTTGTTTTCTTCCCTCGGCTGTTAACGATCCTAGCAGATTTTGAACATTCTGAATGTCAGCTTGTCTTCTTCTTCATCTTTGATCCATAGCATTTGAAACAATGTTTGGCATCGAGTAGGCTTTTAATAAGCGTTCGTTGAAATCCGTTTTTAATTTTTTAAGGTAATTCCTTTGCTCCTGCGTCAATGTCCCTTGAGTATTAGATGTTTTGTCCCTGAATCCTTTGGATGGGGAATGAGATATAGAATAAAGAGCGTTTATGGTGTAGGTGAGAAGTAGCAGCTTTTTATTTGAGATGGTTTATCGATGGAAAGTGTAAGAAGAATAACAATACGGTCAAAATCTAGTTATTGAAAAAATACAGTTTAGCACTAGTCTGGCCAATTATCCTGGTTGCTTGGAGTGAAGAGATCCCTGGGGTGTGGGACTTTCAGTGCTGAAACTGAGACAGTTCTTGGCAAACTGGGATGAGCTGGTCATCCTAGTACTGAACTGATGTAGTAGGATGAAAAAATACTGTACAGTAGTGGTTCTCAACTTTGAGTATACTTGGAATCCCCTAGGGAGACTTGAAAAGCAGTGATGCACCCCAGAAAATCTGACTTTGGCAGGATGCTGCCTAGGCATCTGAATTTTAAGAGCTCCCCAGGGATCCTATGTGTAACCATGGTTGAGAGCCACTCATGTCAGGCAATGCTCTGTGTAGGACAAAGTTGTTCTCAAGCTTTTGGCAATGTACAGATGGTGCCAACTTGGTGAGCTAGACCTGACGACAAAATTTGATTTGGGTTGGAAGGTTGGTGAGAATGATAACTTGGACTGTGTTTAAAGACTGCTTTTACTTTTGTTGTTTACTCCTGAACTAACCGACAAGCAGTCAAAAGCAATACTTCAGACCAGGAGACCTATTGCATCACTTCCTCACACACTCCTCTTGCGAGGCATCTTGACATGGTTTATGCGGCTCTGGTGGACTGGGAAATTCTCTTGTTCAGAAGAGTTCAGAGCTGTGTGTTAGCAGGTACCATGAGGATAGAAGAACAGACACCTCAGCACTAAAAGTCCACCTACCATATAAGAATATTACTGCTAACCCTCAGTAACAAACTTTTGCACTCTTTTCCTTACTGAATCTTTGTCTTTCCTAGGCTTGACTATGACCACAGTTAGAACAACAGATTCTAATACAGCTGTGGATTCTATTTGTACATTTTTCTCACAATACACACCAATCTCATTAATTCTGACGAAGACTTTCTGTGGAAGATTAGTTGTTATAGAGGGCATTTCTGTTTTACATCTTCAGAAAGGAAAGTATGTCAAGGTTAAATTTGCCAAATGCAGCTAGTGAAGTCAGAATATGCTTTTCTTGATGCTCTGGGAAATTCTATCTAGCTCCTTTCTTCATAAAGGCTTTATATAAAGTTTAGCCACTCTGTGCTGTGTTTGTAAAGGGGCCAATCCCTTTCTAATGAGAGATGGATAGAGATAACACACTCATTATCCATAGGCTACCAGAGAGTCATTATGTGGAAATGAATTTTACTCACTTTTGATCTGGGTGGTATGGGGATATATAAATCTAGTAATAAAAGGCCTTAGCTCTTATGGATAAGCCCCGAGGTATTCAGTTCCCTAACGGCTTACCCTTTTAAATTAAATTAGAATTATCCCTTTATCATTTAGGCAGCAACATTGCTTTCTGGTCAAGCTCTGTGAATTCTTCTAGAGGTGTGGGGCATAAAAGCCTGTCCCATCTCTGCCCTTTTTCAATTTATTGAAGAATAATGGAACAACTAAAAATTGAAGGGGGGCAGTGGTGCTTTGCAACATTTAATAGTGTAAATATTTGAGGTTCTCTTCATGAAGAATGACAGAGAAGAAAGGACATGATCATCTCTGTGCCATTTGCCTTCTCTCCAGAGGTTTGTCTTCCACCCAATGTGGCTTTACTGCTTTGGCATTGATAAGTGGGACTGTTACCAACACAGCCATGTGGACGCCACTTTAGTGTAAACCCAATCATCTTGGATTCAGTTCGTGATTAAAATTTGAACCTGAAAGCTTCTCATACGCTGCCAATATTTTATGTCCTTTTAAGGACCGACTCTTTTTAGTCTGTCATTTATTTTTTTAAAAATTGGAAACACTGATTTCCCAAATTGTAGAATTTAATTGAAAATCAGCCAGCTGTTCCTGAACTTTGACCTCTCCGGGGCTGGCCACCTTTCCCTAGAATCTGTCCAACAGCAGCAGCTGGATTTTTTCATAGTAAAGCTTCTTAGTAGAGACCCAAGCTGTCTCTTTCCATAGATTATTTGCCTTTACACAAGACAGCTGGGGCTCTGCTTCTGATGTGGTGAAGGGTGAGCTGTCAGAAAAATCCTGGAAAACAATCTGATTAGGTTTAATTCTCCCAGGGAGGGGTGCAGAGTCCTCTCCTCTTTTAAAAGCAGCGACCCCTCAACTCCCAAAAACGAGGTAGGAGGAGAGTATTTTGCTTCAGTAACCTTCAAAAGTGATGGAGGAAATTGTGTCCCAGATAGGAAGAAAAAAGTCTTTTACAGGGACAGTGTGACATAGGCTCACACTAAGGAATGATTATAAATCGTGTCAGTCTTTGAGCTATTGCAATCCTGCACTCATCAGCAGGCAATTTTTCAGGGCTTCTTCTTTAGATAGGGTTGCAGAAAGCACCCACCATCCAAATATCGAACTCTGTCTTTCTAATGAGATGGTGGGTGGCAGGTGATATGCTTTGTGACTTCTATATCTGTTATGTAGGAGGAAGGGTGTTTTGTCTCATGATCAAAATGTTTACTATATTTTCTTAGTAAACATTTCAAAACCTAGGACACAAGGCTATGCACCAAAATGTGAAATTGCATTCCAGTCATGGATTTTGATTATGAGTGTAGTTTCAGAGGAGGATTGACTTCTCTAGGGGCTCATCTGGGTTTAGAATGAAAGGCATCATGAATACATTATGATGACTGGAAGAGATGTAGAATGTGGTGGGTGAGTGGTGCAGAGAAGTTAGGAAATTAATTGAAAGGACCTTGGCTTTGACCATCCTTTCACACAGCCCTTGAGTGGCAGGGAAATTAGTAATGGAAGAATATGTGATTAGTGATGTGGAACATTTGATAAGACTTTTTAAAACAAAAGCAATTATTTGTTGAACACTTATTATTGGTAAATAATTATTATAATACTCAAGCATGATCTTTGCCATCAAGAAACGTACAGGTCAGTAGGACAAGTGGGTTATACCTCTGAGTAAGTATGGTTAAATACAGGAGGTGCAAAGCAACTGGGGACGGGTATAGTCGGAGCTTTAAGCCTGTTCAGTGGAGAGGGAGCTCATTTCAGACTGGGTTGATATGGCAGTTTCATGGAAAAGGGGGCATTTGAACCAGGTCTTGAAGGATATAGGTAGGTTTAAACAGGTGGAGGTGGAAGGAAACCAGTCTAGACAAAGGTGATGACATTTTTAGCAACGTGCAAGATGGGAAAGGATGAGTGGTATGTTTGAGAGATGATTGGTTCCTAAAGTTAGAGTTTATAGGAGGGAGTTGTAGAAGGTGAGATGGGCCAGACTGTGGTATACTTTGACTTCAACATGTAAGGATTTGTTCTTAATACAGTAGTGATCACCCAGGTTTCTAACTGGTATGAGTTATGACAAGAATGACCCTTTGAAAAGGCAAATCCCTACTTGCTCTTGGTACTGAGTCTGGCTTGGTTGTGAGGGGAGTCAAAGTAATTGGCAAAAAATATTGAAGTACTAGCTGATTTACTCTTTAAAAAGTACATTAGCTTGATTGAACAGGTAATACTGAGTCAACCTTCTTCTCATTTGTGGCATTTTGCAAACTTTCTGGAGGGGAGGGTGGAAACGTTTAAAAATCTTTCCTAAGACCGATGATTATCACTGATTGTGTGTGCTGGGGAAAAAGAAAGTGGGCATTCCCTTCAGAAATGCCTCTTTTATATATCTAAGCACTTTATCTCAGAGAGGTCCAGCTGACCCTGAGATTTAGAGAAATGATCTGTAGCTCAAAATCTAGGATAATGAATAAGGAAGCAGAACGGAAGCCTACTAATTTCCAAATCATTGAATGAAATGAAATTTCAGAAGATGTTTCCTATAATGTTAAATCTGTCCCTTTTTTTTTTTAAAAAAAACCACTCATTTGACTGTGGTTCTGAAATTAGGCATGCAGAAGTGGGAAAAATTCCATTAGTTCTTCTGTTAAGAAGGATATTAATGACAAAAATCTCCTTTGTGTGGGAAAGGTATTGCACTAGAGGGCACTATACCTCATTCTCTTCTGGAAAAAATTAAATGATATTGTCATGGGCTGTCTGTTTTATTCACCTGTCAGATAATAATTGGTGGTTTAATTTCAGGACTTCTCTAACTCCTTCAGATTATATTGATACATTAACTTGCTTGATTACTGTATTTCTTCTAATTTCTATGAAGATTTGTTTTGCTGATTACAGTAAGTAAAAGCACACACCTCCTGTCCATGCCATTTAGTGCACATTTAAAGGGCATTTTGACCAAAGAATCAGGAGACTCTGTGAAAACAAATGAACATTTGTTAAATGCCAGACAGCCAAATGAGTGATCTATACATGATCTCATTTGATTCCCACCACAAACTATAAGGGAGATATTTTTGGACCCTTAAAAATGCTTAATTTTGTTTGTTTATTTATTAGACCCCTCCCCCTTTTATATGGATGAAGAAATGGAGGCTCAGCCCAGGGACACCAGCAGTAAGAAAAAACACCAGGATTTAAATCCAGGTGACTCTGAGATCCGGCTTCTTTTTTCCACCATGCTGTCTTTTGAGATTTTGAAATCTACAAAAACTACACATGTTCGGACCACAGACCATCTCCTAAGAACCTTAGAAATGAATTGATAGGTTGTCCTTTGGTTCACAAATATGATGATTCAGTTTGAGTCCATCTCTATTTCTCCATTATGTGCAACCTTGTGGATAATTTCCCCCTTAGTGGTTCTGAATGTAGGAAAATAGGGAAAAATGAAGACCACCCCAGGCCACGAGTAGACTTATGCATGTGTAGTTGCGTAGACTGCAAGTTCCTTAGCAACAGGAGGATGTTTTAGGAAAATCTCCTGACCCAGTGCCACTTCTTTTTTCACTGGGGTGTTCCACCAAAAGGAAGCATCTTTTGATGACAAGCAATCGCCTCATGATATTTAGTCTCCATTTCTGCTGTGTTATGCTTGCTTGGCTTCAGCTACAGACAGACCCTTTATGTGTTCCTGTAACTTTGTGTGTGTCAGTGCTGATTTTATGGTGAGACAGACATTGATAGAAGTGGAATAATGGAGAATGGAGAATGGAGGTTAGCTTACTTCCCTGACCCTCGCCTTCCTGTTATAATCAGATTTTCATAATTGTCCATGTGTGCTGTCCCCACTTCTTGACTCAGTTACCTCCCACATTCCAGTGAAACTACCTTGCAAAGTTATCTTGATTATAAGCCCAGTGGACAATCTTATCTTACTTGATTTTTTATGAGCTCTCTGCACATTCACCACTTACTCCTTCTTATTAGAAAAAACTCTTTTCTTGGCTACCCTGTCCCATCACTCGTCTATATTTTTGTCCTCAGACTACCTGGCCACTTCTCAGTTTTTTTTTTTTTTTTTTTTTTGAGTTGGCGTCGCACTCTGTCGCCCAGGCTGGAGTGCAGTGGCCGCTCCCGGCCACCGCAGCCTCGACCTGCTGGGCTCTGGCGATCCTTCTGCCTCAGCCTTCTAAGTAGCTGGAACTACAGGCACACGCTACCACGCCCGGCTAATTTTTTGATTTATTGTAGAGATGAGGTCTCGCTTGCCGCTACTCAGTCTTTACATGATGAAGATTCTCAGGACTCAGCCCTATGCTGTCTATTCTTTTCATTTGACACTTGGACTCTAGGCGATTTCATCTGTTCCCGTAGCTTCAGATGATTTCCTTCTGCTGATGACCCCTAAAGTTAAGATTTTAGGTCCAACACGCATCTTTGTGTGAATGCCATTCCTTCTTGGATGTATTATGGGTGTCCAAAAATGAACAGACTCAAAGTAGCATGAACTCATGTTCTTCTTGCTGCTCTATTGTATCTCCAGTTCATCAAATGGCTCCATTATTTATCTGGTGGCTGGTGTCAGAAATCTAGCTGGCATCCTTGACAACTCCCTCTCCCTCAGTACTCACATCTGAGTCACTGGTGTAGATGCCACATCCTATTGAGTCTACCTCTCAGTCATTTTTCATCTCTCTTCACTACCTTGTCTTGAACCACCACCATCCTTCCTGTGTTGTTGCCATAGCCTCCAATTCAGTCTCTAAATGTTCATTCTGTTTAACCTCAGATACATTTCTTTTCAGTGCCAGATTTATCCTCTTACTATGCCATCTGATCATGTCAAACCTCTCCCATCATTCTCCCCAAGCTGCCATTTGCTCTTATGATAAAAGCTCAAATCCTTGAAGGACTCTGATTCCTACCCACCTCTTTCATCTCACTTTTCTCCTCTCCCTAATTTTTCATGCTATCAGATCATGGGCTTTCTTTCAGTCCCTTGTTCTCATCAGGCTGCTCTTCACTCAAGGGCTGCCTGGATCACCCCCCCCCCCCCACCATTTCCACCCTTCTCCAAGTCCCCAAGGTTGATAAACCATTATTTATCCTTCCATCGTCAAATTAGATGTCCTTTCCTTGATGAATATTCCCTTAATCTTTCTCTCCCTCACTGTTAGGCACACACGATTGTATATTCTCGCAGCATTTTACACATCTTCTTTATCACACTTTATCATAAACATTTGGATAGTTATTTGCATAATATCTGTGTTTTTGCCAAGATGACAAATTCCAAGCTCGCCTGTAGCAAGGATGTATTAGTTCTTTTCAGTGCTGCGTCCTTACATAGTGTCTAGTTATGTATTAATCAAATGAATGAATGAATGAATGAATGTTCTTGGGGTGTCCTTAGAGCTGTGATGTCTACTACATAGTCATTAGCCTATTGATCACTTAAAATGTGACTAGTCCAAACTGAGATGTACTGTAAGTATGAAATACACAAGACATTTCAAAGGCTTGGTGTAAAAAAGTATAAAATATCTCACTAATAAGTTTTTCTATTTACTACATGTTGAAATCATATGTTAAATACATTGGGTTAAAAAAAAGTAAAATATTGGCTGGGTTTGGTGGCTCAGCTTGTAATCCCAGCACTTTGGGAGGCCAAGGAGAATGGATTGCCTGAGCCCGCAGGTTTGAGACCAGCCCTGGCAAATGGGTGAGACCTTGTCTCTATAATAAAATAAAAAATAACTGGGCGTTGTAGCACGCATCTGTAGTTCTAGCTACTCAGAAGGCTGAGGCAGAAGGATTGCTGGAGCCCAAAGGGTCAATGCCGGGTTGGCCGTGAGTGTGTGTGCCACTGCACTCCAGCCTGGGTGAAGGAGTGAGACTCCAACTCAAAAAAAAAAAAAAAGAAAGAAAAGAAAATAAAGTATAATATTAAAATTAATTTCATCTGCTTCTCTTTATCTTTTAAAATATACCTTCTAGAAAATTTGAATTTCATAGGTGGCTTTCATTATATTTCTGTTGGACAGCACTATTATGGAGTATCACTTTGAACTGAAATTTAACATCAAAGCTTTTAAGCTCTCTTACATTAGATTGTTAAAAAACCTTCATTTAAAAAACTTTTTGCATTGTTCGTACTCAACCTCACCGTTTTCCTTTCCGGTACATGCAGTTACTAGGCTTGCAGGGTCATCTAGCACCTCCCCACTCAGTTGCTAATTTTTTTAGGGTCACAAGGGTGCTTGAGAAAGATCTGTAATTGGCAGTCCCCTTAATGCCGACTATGGGAAAAATTTGCCCTTGGTGCAGTGATAATGCCCACTTGTCAAGGGATCTCTGTACTCACAAGTCTAAAAAACTCAGTAATTGGTATATAAGTGAGAAATAAGAGTGTTTGTCCTTGAACCATTTTTTTTCTCTCTGGTGTGACTACATTCTCCTCCAACAAGCCTTGTGGGAATGGTTTTGGCATCTGATAATAAACAC
The DNA here is from genome assembly GCA_963574415.1 of Tarsius wallacei. Lineage (NCBI taxonomy): Eukaryota > Metazoa > Chordata > Mammalia > Primates > Tarsiidae > Tarsius > Tarsius wallacei. The sequence goes on from CAUYQG010196774.1 coordinate 19,758, forward strand.
TGCGCCCCACCCATCCTGTTGCTTAGATGTTAAAAAGAGCTGTTTGGGAATATCTGTTTCATTTACTCTACTTTCCCTTAAAAATGCAAAATCTCTGTTGGAACACTTTAAATTTATTCAATAGATCTTATTGTTTTTGCCTTTACTGCATCTGTGCAAGTGATCTACTTTGAACATATTTGCCATATATTTTTTCTTAATGAAGCAGTCCAGTGAATTGACTTAATTTGAACATTGCAGAGAAAAGGTATAATTTTCCAATTACTTGTTATTTTCACTTTATTTTATATATTTGGATGCTATGGATGCTATATACTATTTACAAAATTAAAAAAGAAATGCTTTGGCGTCTGTCTTCAAGGAATTTATACTCAGATTCATTATGCTATCAGCCTTCCACATTGCATACAGTCCTGCACTGGCTTTCCTGGCATGGGTGGCATTGCATGAGACAGGTAGATCAGATGTAACTATCTGAGCGTCATCCAGCTTTGTGTTTGTGTTCAGCAGTTTCCGATTAGGTTTATCGATAATGTTGGCATTTGCACTTTGACTATGCTTTGGAAAAGTAATTCTTGTTCCCAATTAATTGCGCTCTTTTATAAGGGCTGTCCTTTTAATCTTCAGGAGATACAAATCCAAGGAATAATCAAGTTGTTTCCTTTCTGTAATGGTTGCAAGCATGGAGTCATCAGAAAGGACCGTGGCCAGTGGCTACATCATTTCTGAGCCCCAAAGGATGTAAAAGAGACTTCTTCATAATCCCCCTTGACTTCTCATAGTATATACATGAGAATCTGAGTGTTTTATTTTATTTTATTTTATTTTAACTTTGCAGGTGCTGTTCTGACTGGATGGGCTGTTTCCCTGAAGAATCTAACTGTTCATGTCTCCTGAGCAGTGTCTGGGTGAGACATGGGCTAGTGCTTCCACTTAGTTGGCTTGTTGTGTTCCAGACTCACTACCCATCTAGGTTGCCACAGTTCAAAGAGTTAATGGAAGAAGGGTCTTGCAAGCCCCTCACCACACATCCCACTTGTCATTTGGGATTCAAGAGACTAAATGTCATTTGGGCATTTATTTATTTATTTTATTTATTTTTTTAGAGTCAGAGTCTTACTCTGTCACCCAGGCTGGAGTGCAGTGGCATGCTCTTGGCCACCACAGCCTTGACCTACTGGGCTCCAACGATCCTTCTGCCTCAGCCTTCTGAGTACCTGGAACCACAAGCACATGCCACCATGCCTGGCTAATTTTTAAAAAAATATATTTTATTTTAAAGATGTGGAGTACAAAGCGTGGTTAGGTATACAAATGTTCATTATGCAGGCACCCTTGTAGATGAGGTGTGCCCCCTCCTTCCCTTTTAGATTCCCACTACTGCCAATCCTTTTCTAATAGTATTGTGACAATTGTTCAAGGTCTGCTTATGAGTGAGAACATGTGATACTCAAGTCTTTGTTTCTGTGATACCTCACTCAGTATTATAGATTCTAAGTTCATCCGGGTTGCTGTGAAGTTCATGATTTTTTCCTTCTTTATGGCTGCGTAATATTCCATTGTGTATGTGTACCACATTTTAAAAATCCAGTCCTCTTTTGATGGGCAGCACGGTTGGTTCCATATTCTTGCTATTGTGAACAATGCTGCAATAAACATACGTGTGCAGATATCTTTTTCATAGAGTGATTTGAGTTATTCCGGGTGTATTCCCAGTAGGGGGCTTGCGGGGTTGTATGGAAGGTCAATTTTTAGATCTTTTAAGAATCGCCACACTGTTTTCCACAGAGGCTGTACTAATTTTCTAATTTTTTTTTTCAATGTAGAGACAAGGTCTTGCCAAGTTGCCCAGGCTGGTCTCAAACCTGTAGGCTCAGGCAATCCCCTTGTCTCTGCCTCCCAAAATTCTAGGATTATTGGCATGAGCCACTGTGCTGGCATTGGGGCATTTAGACACTTCAGGGTTCGGTGACACCTGTCAGGTCTCAGTAGGTCATTGCATCCCACGTGTGTGGGTTGAGAGTGAGTCCTACGGCAGCCCTCCGTCGGTCGAGGTGTTGGTGGGTAAGGGGAACCCAGCTTTTGGAGAGATAAGAATGATTTCAGGGAAAATAATTTCCCTCAATAAAAGTAAAACTTTCTGGCCTGCTACAAACTTCTGAAGTGACTGCTTCAAAGACACCATATTCTAAGTCACACAAACATGCACACTTACACACACGTATATATATATTTTAAAGCTTTGAAGTGTATCCCCTCTTTGAAGATCTATCAGTGTTAAGTGAGTTTGGGAAAGACTATCTACTACCATCTAGATATTATTGGTGATGCAGAATCAATTCTATAAAAATATTAATATGTGGAAATGTATGCAATGAATTATTAAAAGTGAAGGTATGGAAAACCAATTCAGGTCTATTTACAAGTGAATGTGTAGAGATTTTACCTCTCCTAATGTATTTTCAGTATTGTTATTGTGTAATAGGGAGTGGATCAAGGATTTCTAATTGTAGAGATTGTCCTTATACGTACATTTCTTTTTTAAAAAAATTTTTATCTTAAAAATGGGGGCATAATTCAGGGTTACGTATACAAATGGTTATTGTACAGGTAAAGTTTGGGCCTTCCTTTGGTCCCCACTTCAATGTATATTTCTTTAGCCTGCATCAGAGAGTAAGAGAGAAAGTGTGATAGAATACCCCAGCAAGCAGAGAAGCCCACTAATTGTGGGCTCATTGACTATGCATTTTAGAATGTTGGCCCATTTTACCTTACAACATTTCATGTAGAAAGATATTGACTTTAAAAATTATGTATCTTAATTGTGCTTTTCTCCTTCTGATGCTGTATTTAAAAAGAACATAACATGTCAATTTCTAGAAGTATATTTCTTGGATTCTTTTTTTCCCCCTGAAAAGGCAATTTTTCTAATATTCCAGAAAAAACAAGAATTGTGATTTCAAGTAGGTCAAAATGGAATAAACTCTGTTTAAAAATGTCAGTCAATAATTTGATTAAACCCATAACACAAAGAACAAAGAAATTTCAAAGATTTAGAATCAGGGCTGAGAAAATTAAAACAAATAATCTGAACTTTACCCCAAAAAACTCTTTTGATCTTACCTGCACAGTGGAATGAGATTGTAGTGGAAATGTGTTTTTTAGTTTTCTTATCACTCTCTCTTCCTCTGAGAACCCCCCTTTTTTTTCCTTGTCAGTATCAGATAGCGATGTACTTTCAAAATCCCTGCCTCCTGACCTGGGAGTTGGCCTCCTGACCTGAATTTTGCATTTACTCCTTCCTGAGATTTTTAAATTTGTAAATTGAGAGCTGGTGAGGTGGATGAATAGATTTCTCTCTGGTGGTGGAAGTCATTGGCAGTCACAAGATGAAAACGAGAGAGGGAGAGAGGGAGAGAGGGAGAGAGGGAGAGGAGAAAGGGAGAGAAGGAGAAAGGGAGAGAAGGCTTGAGAGGGATCAAAGTTGTTCTGATTGGCTACAGTCCTGCATAACCTACTGATTTTACTGTTTGGTGGAATGATCTCCTTGGATTTCATGAACTGGCTACTCAACCTGGTTCGAATTGGTTTCTTACCTTGCTACCAAGGGAGCCTTAAATCTTACAGAGACTTTAAAGCTATTTTCAGAAGGCAGTAAGAATTTGAAAGTATATTTTTCAAACTGTTTATCTATTAGTAGAAAATGTTTCCTAATTTAACTTTCTTTGGGAGTAATTTCTGATACTCCTGTGTCTCACTATAATATAATATATTATAGCAAATACTTTTTTTTTTTTTTTTTGGAGTTGTGGTCTCACTCTGTTGCCGCAGCCTCAACCTGCTGGGCTCAGGCAATCCATCCAACTCAGCCTTCCAAGTAGTTAGAACTATAGGCACGCGCCACCATGCCTGGCTAATTTTTTGATTTATTGTATAGATGAGATCTCACCAATTGCCCAGGCTGGTCTAGAACCCCTTGGCTTAGGCAATCCCCTTGCCTCCGCCTCCCAAAGTGCTGGGATTACAGGTGTGAGCCATCACATCTGACTGCAAATACTTTCTTGAGTATGTTTTGATATGGTGTTTAGTAAACAGTAGTAACTAGTGTAGATGGAAAATGTCTTTCATATAAAGCCCAATTTTGTGACTGGTCTTAATGATTTAGATGGGTCGAGATCAAGTTTATCTATGAAAATGACTACGTTTTTATTTTCTGAAGCTTTTATTGCAGCTTGGCGCATACAGCATGAAGAATGCCTTAGCATTGTAGCTGGGTGTAGTGGTGGAGAATTTTGATATGTAAGTAAAGTCTCAGAGAAGAAGAGAATCCCAGAAGAGGTTGTACTTCTGGATCCAAAAGTCTGGGATTCACCATATTGGTGACTTAGCAGATAAGACGGATCCCCCAGTCCTAATGGGTACCTCAGTGAGATAAATATGTACGGCAGCTAATGGGCATCTCCCCAATTGCCCAGGCTGGTCATGAACCCCTGGGCTCAGGCAATCCCCTTGCCCCCACCTCTTGATTTTATTTCTTCTAAAAGAAAATAACTGTGATTCCAAATGTAAAAAAAAAGTCTTTATTTCAAATGAGGCAAACATGATCAGTTTGACTGATACTTTATAGTTCATAACATCTAAAGCAATTTTTTCTTTTTTTTTCTGCAACTTCCTGGGGGTGGAGGACAGTTACCCTGTAAAGACAGCACGTGTTTTATCAGCACTCAGACCTTTACAAGAAAATGAGTATAAACATAATATGGTCTGTCATATATCACCAACACTTTAAGCTAGTGTCAAAATATGTATTAGACTGTTAATTTTTAGTGTTAAGCATTTCTGTACTTTGGTGTTTTTTTTTTTTGAGTTGGAGTCTTACTCTGTCACCCAGGCTGGAGTGTAGTGGTATGCTCCTGGCCACCGCAGCCTTGGCCTCCTGGACTCAGGCGATCCTTCTGCCTTAGCCTTCCAAGTAGGTGGAACTACCGGCATGTGCCACCATGCCCGGCTAATGTTTTGATTTATTGTAGAGATGAGGTCTCGCCAAGTTGCTCAGGCAATCCTCTCACCTCGGCCTCCCAAAGTGCTAGGATTATAGGCATGTGCCCAGCCTCTATTTCTGTACTTTTTAAAAGAAAATCTGCACTCACAGTTTATTTTATGAAAATTATTTTTATAAGTGTAAGTTGTATCACATTCAGATATCATTTAGCCTGGCTAAGACTATAACTTCATTAAGGGTTCTCCTGAACTGAGCTTGCCCGGCCTTGAGAGACGATAGGGAGGCAAGACCCATTCACTGTAAAACTCTGGGGGGTCAAGTTATCTGGAAGGGTTCTTTAAATCAGATAATAACACATTTGTAGAGACAGACTGAATTCACGTGATCTCTGAACACTTAACTACTTACATTTGTATATGATACAGTGCAAAGGTAGGGAGTGTTTTTGAAACAAATCTCCAGCTTCTGCTTCATAAAGTTGCAATGGTAATCCCAGACAATACAGTTAAAACAACAACTTCTATTATGTTGCCCAGATTTTTTTCTTTGTGCCTTACTTCTTGTGTACTGGGCCACCTGCCATGCTGTCCACCTCTGGCTTTAGGCCCCTTATCACCATGGACCTTGGACTTTCCTTATGTTCTGGACTTTCCTTAAACACAAATTAATCACCTATTAATTAATTTATTTCTGCAGAAGATCTTGACTTCTCACACATAGGCGATGGAAAGTACTAACTGTTTTACTTGTTAATGAAAATGACTCATTGAGGTTTGGTGTGTTATGTCTGCATTCTCTCTGGGATCTTTGTTCCCTTTGTGAAAAATGAAAGTTTTCTGTGTTGAGGTACAGAGAGGGACAATTAAAAACCTTCATTGATGAATCTTCATTTGCTTCCTTGAGTTTGGATTGGGAACAGATTTGTCCCACTTTGTGTACTATTCTGAGATGTTTTTATAAAGTCCCATAAAGACTTTTCCAAATAGCAACACTTCTGGGTGTGGTGGTGCCCGCCTGTAGTTCCAGCTACTTGAAAGGCTGAGGCGGAAGGATCGCAGGAGCCCAGCAGGTTGAGGCAGCAATGACTGTGAGCATGCCACCATACTCCAACTTGGGCGACAGAGGGAGACTCCCACTCAAAAATACAACAAGCCCCAAACAAAACAAATAGGGACCTTGAAATCATTGCAATTATATGGCAATCATTGTCATATCCCATATTAAGTGAGCTTTAAAAATTAATGTTTTTGTTTGTTTATTGTGGGAAAAAAGCAGTACCTAGCAATTTTTTCTCTTTAGCATATGATGACATTTGCTTTATGGAGCGATTTTCAGCTATATAAAGTTAAACATTTTTTTTTTACTTGTTAGAAGCCAATGATGCCTTTTGGTGGAGTTTTGCTTTATTTATCCATATATATATTTGGTGGGAGCTCTTGAGGAAGTTTCCAGAAGACTTGATGAAGGGTGGCCATGATGGAGATGGTCAAGGAGGTTTCTTCCATAGCACATTCCAAAAGTGGTAGTGACTGCAGTGCAAGTTCAGCTGTTTCAAAATTAGTGACTGTAGGTGCCGGCAGCACTCTGACTGCATAACGTGTATAGACAGTGATGTCTGTACACCAGCTGCATGTTGTGATGCCCTTAGGACACCGGAAAGGTATGTGAAGGTAAGACTGAGTGCCTTCCTGTGTCTTTTTGATTTTGTTTAAGCAATTGACATATCCTGTCTGAGATGTCTTGTAGACTGAAGAGTATGAGGGACCAAGAAAAATGGGAAAATTCAGAGGAGCTTGGTGGATCTAAATTTAGATGGTAAGAAGTGATTACTTTGGACGAGATGTTGAATCAGAACGGAACACCAAGGACTAAGTGGATAAGTTGATGGAGAGCTTGATGGAGAGTCTATGATCTTAGAGAGTACCCCAACATGTACTAAGTTGAGATTTGGTTAGCTGAGAAATGAATTTCCTAAATATTCATTGCTTGGGAAGGAGAGGGAGCCAGTGGGAAAGATAGAAAGTAAAGAATGTAAATAAGAAATATTGCGATGTTACTGAGGACAATTCCATGGATTATTACTTTTTTTTAAAAAAATAGATAGTTTCTGGAAAATATAAAGATTAGATGAGCCCTTTGGACTGGCTTCATACGAAGATTGTTTCTTATGTACTTGAGTGTCTTTGTTTTGTTGTTTTGGTCTCAAGTAATCTTGTGACCTGCACTTTCCTTACATGGAACTCAATATTAATTAATTAAAATATATATGTGTTATATATATATATATAAAACACATTAAATTTTACCAACATTTAATATGCGGATCGGCACTGGCACTTTTCCTTAGTATACATGTCACATGTCATATGTCACAAAGTAGGTGAGATGAGACATGTGAGGGCTCAACAATTAGTGCCCTCACTTTTGTGTTCACTCTCACCATGTTGCAATATTTTGCAGTTCGTGTGTGCCTGGTTAAGTGGATCTATGGATTATGATCTAGATTTAAATAACAATCCTCACAAAATTGACAAATGCTTTAAAAATATCCTAGCCAAAGAATTTTGGCTTAAAGAGACACTATAATAATGCAGAAGAACTACAAGGAAATGGAAAAGTGACATCCCTAGTCCCAAGTTTTAAATTCTTTATATCAATCACATCACAAAACAATTGCCATTCAGTAGTGGAAAACTGTCAGGGGAGGGGGGTGGGATTGGCAGTTGAGGGAAACTGCTAGGGGACGGAGGGACACATCTCATCAACATGGGTACCTGCATAATCAACATTTGTATACCTAACCCTGAATTGTAACCCACAACTTCATAATAATAATTTAAAAATTGCCATCAAGAAGACTTTAAAAAATAAACTACTAATCTACAATTGTTAAGGATCAATCTCATCAAAAGTATATATAGTGCCAAATAATATTAACTAAGGACAATAGAATATGGATGTATTTATAAACAAATAATTATATACGTGTGAGGGGTGAGTGCTCAAAATTTTTTTTTTGAGCGGTGTTGTGTGATTAAAAAGTTTGGGGACCGCTGCTTTAGATGATATCTGTTACATCAATACTATTGGTGTGTTTTTCTGTGTTCATAGCTACTGAAAGTTATTAAGATACTTATGTACAACTCTGAGTTCTTTTTAAAAAGAACACATGCGTTATGAAGCCTTGACTGCAGGGAAGCTAGGATGATTATCACTCCTCTGAGTTTCTGGCTACTCTTTCACTTATGTTTTACTTCTCTCCTAGCTTATCCTGTTTAGCTGTGTGTTTCTGGTCTTCCCAAGAGGTTTCCTTGCCAGCAACTGGCCTCTCTTTTATGTTCCCTATCATTAGGGAGACTGTATTTTTCAGTCTAAAAGGCAAGACAAGGTAAGCAACAGTGGTACATTTAAAATCAGATGTGTTTGAAAATATAGGAGGTGGATTGCCAAGGCTAAAGGGTTATGTATAATGAATATTAGGCAAAGAAAAGCTCAGAATTACCTTGTTGATTGTGACAAAGGTTGTTTTTAAGAATTAGCTTATGTGGAAGGATCAGGTGTCTGTGCTGCCTTTAGCACTGCATGTACTTGAACTTCAGTGGAGTAATCACCCTGTTTTTCAGGGCTTGTGTACAGTCAGAATGAGTCATAATATGTAAATGAGGCAGCAATCATGTCTGCACTTTAAAAGGTGCTGGATCTGAGATCAAGACAAATTTGGCATGTTTTATGTCCTATGTTCTTAATTATCTGATTAGAGTTGATTACTTTTCAGTCCCACTAGGAAATGTAATTGGGTAGGCATCTGTAATTTGGCTTTGTATGTTTGTTTTGGTGCACGTGTTTTTATGTGGATGTTTTCAGCTTTCCTCTCAATGCTTAATGTGTAAGCAGACACTAAAAAAAGATAACTTTCATTCTGCCATGAAGGCTCAGTGTATAGATGTAAGTAGTTGATACAACAAGGATTTCTCCCATTTCTCAACTGATTTATTGTGGTCCTATCAATAGCTTTTTGGTTGTTTATTTTATAACCAGCCTTCCACAACCATTTTTTAAATCATGCTTTGCTTTTAGGGTGGCTTAGAAAGAATATTATTTTAAAAATTATTTTCTCCAGAGATTGTATTATACAGAAGTATTTTTATTAAGCAAATTTTGTACAACTTAATAAATTCTACAATATAAAAATACAATGAATAATACCAGATAGGTAATGAGCCTGAGGCATAGCTTTGAAATAACTCAGAATCCATAGTTAAAAGAACAGTGCCAATTTTAATTTAATGAGGACTCTATTTTATAACCAACTGATTGTCTCTTAAATTTTATTTGTTATGAATGATATATAGATTCACTAAATAGGTTTTTCCTTTTCTTTTTTGCAAATGAACATGGATTGAATTAACAAATGTCAATTGTAGTAGATTTATAATGACCAGACACATCACATCTGGGTAAATCAAACATGGTTTAGTTATCTAAAGGTTACAGAAAGAGGTCCTAGCAACATTATCCAATGACAGATGAAGGTGTAAGTTTCCAAGTCACCCCTTAAAGGTCACTGGCGATTACACTGTTGTGGATGAGAAGTCTGAGTGACTGTGGGTTACGTCAAACTCCTGGAAGTGCTTCCCTTCCTGCCCAGCCTTACATGATGAGGCTGGTGCAGTTCTGCATGTATTGTTTGAATATGAGCTAAGGATTCTCATCTGAGCCAGGTGTGTTACATCCATCTTGGTGTTACTAAATATACAAAAGGTCTTCTACATGTGATAAACTACCTATAACACCCCACCAAGGGATAGTCACCATTTAATTGTGGGGCATATTTTTCCAGGCATTTCCATAACTAAATCATACTAGGATACTTTTTTTTTTTTTTTTTTGGTGGAGTGCAGTGGCATGATCACAGCTCTCTGCAGCCTCGACCTCCTGGGCTCAGAAGATCCTTCTGCTTCAGCCTCTCAAAGTGCTAAGATTATAGGCATGAGCCACCATGCCTGGCCATACTAGGATACTATTTACTAATTTGCTTTTACCTTAACAAAATACTATGGATACATTTTTATATTAATAAATATCGATCTATAATTAGTTAAATAACTACATAAAATGACTACTTATTTCACCAGTCAACTATTGACCAGCATTTATAGTGTTTCTATCTTTTTGTTATGATAAATATGCTGTGTTGAATGTCTTTGTGGGTATATCTTTTAGTTAGATATATTGTCAAATTAATCTTCTTACTCATCAAATTATCTGACACATTTTTGCATGAAAACTACTCATGATGTAATGACATTTTTAGGTGCTTCATGAAGGATGAATTTTAACTCTGGATAGTTAGCTGAGCACATAGTGGTTACAAATTTGCTAAGGGTGGTCTTTGACTAAATTAATGTAGGCAAGAAAAATGATGTTTAGAGCAGGGAGAGTTTTTTTGGTCAAGTTGGTTGAGCTATAATTTGCATTTAGTAAAATTTACCATTTTTAAGAGTATAGTTCTCTGGTTATTAATAAATGTGCATTTTCAGGTAACCTCTTACTAAGATTTCCTACATCTTCAAATGTTCCCTTGTACCTCTTTGCAGTCAATCCTTTCTTCCAGCTCCCAGGTCCTGGCAACGATTTTTTTTTTTTAACTATTCTGTATTATCTTTAATTAGGTAATGATCTTTCTAACATATCATACAGAGACCATTCCACCCACTGCTCTATTTGGCTGCTAGTCTCTTGTCTTTCTCTTCAGCAGTGTTGAGGCAGTGGATACCTTTTCCTTGGGGAAGAGAAATCCAAGGTTTGTTGCCTTTGCCAATAACAAAAATGTTGGAGAGCTGGGTAGCAAAGCAATTGTTGTTGATATCTTTTACATGAACCACATCAAAAGACCTAGGATGTCTTTCTCTGTTGGCAATCACGCGATTCTTCCCAGGTTAGCACCTCCAGTGACCCTACAGAGGTTACTAGTGTCAAACAGGATGAAATCAGTCATCTTGCCAGTCTCCAAATCTATCTGAATGGTGCCCATTCAGCTTGATGACAGCATCGGGGTTGTGAATGGTATATCATGAGACACCAGATGAAGAATTCCTTTGGTGCCCACAAAGATCTTTCTCACTTTGCACAACTTGTACTTAACCTCCTCAGGTGTGACACGATGAACAGCAAAGTAACCCTTGGTGTCATAGATTGGGCAGAAATTCTCTCCTGTCTTGTTAATGCTGATGACATCCATAAACCCAGCAGGTAGGCCATATCAGTCCAGACTTTGCCATCGATCTTAGTGATCTTCTTTACTTCATCTCAGGTCAGAGCATACCTAAGTCTGTTTCTCAGGAAAATGATGAGAGTGAGACACTCTCTTATCTTGTGGAGACCAGTGGATGGATGAGGAGCAGACACGCCGGTCAATTTACCCAGCGTCCAATGCTTTGGAGCCACTACCTGCTTCAGATGCTTCTTGGAACCATGAGTCATGGCTGTGCTGTGCGTGGAATGAGCCCTAGCAACTATTAATCTGTTTTCTGTTGATACAATTTTGCCTTTTCCAGAAAGTCATATAAATGGAATCATACAATATGAAGACTTTGAGTCTGGCTTCTTTTGCTAAGCATGCTACATTTGATGTTCATCCATGTTGCTGCTTATATCAGTAATTTGTTCCTTTTCTATTTTACTTGTCAGTTGATGGACATTGGGTTGTTTGTAGTTTTTGGTAATTATGAATAAAGCTTTTATAAACAATTGCAAAACAGGCCATTGGATGGCTATATGTTTTTATTCATTTTGGGTAAATACTTAGGAGTAGGATTGCTGGGTTGTATGGGAAGAGTACACTTAACTTTATTAAAAAAATTGCCAAACTTTTAGTGTGCATCAAACTTTTGGTTGTACCATTTTATACGACTGCCAAAATGTATGAGAATTCCAGTTGCTCTGCATTCTTACCAATACTCAGCAGTTCTTTTCTCTTTCTTTTCCTTCCTTCCTTCCTTTCTTCTTTCTTTTTATTTATTTTAACATTTTTCAAGCTAAGTTTATTTAGCAAGTAAATGAGAGAGAGAGAGAGAGAGAAAAAAAGAGAGAGATTGAGATTCACCTCCCCAAGGTAGGGGAGGGGGCCAAAGCTAAGAAAATATGGCAGCCACCTCAAAGAGCCATGTGGCAACACCAGAGTTTAACAAAGCAATGACCTCTTTCTTTCTTTTTAAATTTTAGGTTTTCTAGTAAGTATGTAGTGGTATTTGATTGTTGTTTATTTATTTATTTGAGTTGGGGTCTCACTCTGTCGCCGAGGCTGGAATGCAGTTGCGTGATCATGGTTCAACATAGTTTTGAACTCCTGGGCTCAGGCGATCCTTCCATCTCAGCCTTCTGAATATCTGGGAAAACGGGTACCTGCTCCCTCGCCCGGCTAATTTTTTTGATTTTTTTTTTTTTGTAGAGAGGAAGACTTGCTATGGTCTCAAACTCTTGGACTCAAGCAGTCCTCCTGCCTCGGCCTCCCAAAGTGCTGGGATGAGCCACCACGGCCAGCTAGTGTAGTTTAAATTTACAGTCCCCTAATAACTAAAGATGCTGCACATCTTTTCACATACTTTTTTGCCCTCTACATATTTTCCTTGATGAAGTGTCTGTTCAAATTTTTTCCCATTTAAAAAAGTTGGATATTTAAAAAAATTATTGAATTGTGAGAGTTATTTATATATATGGGTTACGAGTTCTTTCAAGCCCTACTTATTAAAAGGACTCAAAAAGAAGCATTTTGGGAATGGTGTAATAAGAACTTCTGAAAACCATCTCTGCCATAAAAGTGAAAAAAAAAAAAAAACCCTGGAAAAAAATGGTAAAAGTCAACTTTTTTAGAACTTTAAAAATTAACCAGAGATTTGCACCAATCTGTAAGTCATTTATTCAAGAAAAAATGGTTGAATCTCTGTAAGAACATGAGCAAAGTTTGTGGCATTTTAACTTGCCCTATTTCTATCCCCTTTTCCAAACTCTGTAGTAGCCTTGACAACCTTGCAAACATAGTCATTAGAGAAATCAGCAACCTAGCAGTCACTGAAGTGAAAGAACAGATTTGGAACTTCCTGAAAAGCCCCCTCCCAGGAGAATTGTCACTATTTGACCTGTCTGGAAGCTCCCTGGAAAAGACCACTTCACAGGAGTTGTCTCTATTTAACCTAACTTAGAGCTTACTTAGTGGGAAAAGTCCTATCCCTAGGAGGTTTGTCAAAAACAAAACAGTCAGCAGCAATTGTTTAATGCACAGCTGCTTGAGGCAATAAAGCCAATTGGGGAAAACAAGATGCTGGCCAAGAATCTTAATAGCAAAATCCAGGAAATAAGATGTACAATGGGGACTTTTGGAAAGCTCTGACATATTCCCAGTGTTGTAGAAGGCGAAGTGTAGGTGCAGAGCTGTGCAGTGCCCAGTATACAGCCTATTTCTCACCTCTGGCTAACCTTGAGGTTTTGTGCAAGCAGGAAGTACAGGTTTAAGCAGAGTTTTAAACTGCCAAAGTGTTGAAATCGTCTTTCAATATACGTACAGAGCCCTTCAAGAAATGTTGGGAGACTTACTGGTTCAAGCCATTTATGGAAATTTCTGTTCAATCAATCATTAGTTGACCACTAAATTAACTAAGCAGAGACTTCAGTGGTTGCATATGACTAAGAATATAGACTTTACATTATTAGTCCAGAAAAGTCACCAAACAAACAGCAGTGGCAATAACAACAAGAAGAAGAATCAAATAGACAAACCAGGGAGGGTGTGGATTTTGCTTCCAAAGTTGCCACATTATATTATTTAAAATGTCCAGTTTATGAACATTTATGTCTTATGAGATGCACAAGAAATAGGAAACTATGGCCCCTAGACAGGGAAAAAGCAGTCAGTAGAAACTGTCCCCAAGGAAGACTTGAACAACACTATAAATCAACTAAACCTGAAAGACATATATAGAACACTTCACTATAAAAACAGCAGAATACACAAATTCTTCTCAAGTGCACAAGGAACATTTCCAGGATAGACCATATGTTTGGCCATAAAACATGTCTCAATAAGTCCCAGAAGGTTTCACTGATGAAGTCTACAAATGTTAAAGAAAAATTAACACCCATCTTTCATAAACTCTTCCAAAAAATAGAAGAGGAAGGATAACTTCCCAACTCATTCTATGAGGCCCTACCCTGATATCAACTTTTATGAATACAGATGTAAAAATCCTCAATAAAATCCCAGCAAACTAAATCCAACCACATATAGAAAGAAACAAAAGAAAGATCATGACTAAATGTGATTTATCCCAGGACTACAAGGCTGTTCAACATATAAGAATCAATCAATGTCATATATGATATTAATAGAATAAAGGAACAAACCACTATATCATCTCAGTAGATTCAGAAAACACATGTGACAAAATCCAATTTTTTAAAATCATAAAAACACTGAAAAACTAGATGGAAAACTTCTCAACCTTATAAGGAATCTATGAAAAATCACAGATATTATCATAGTTAATGGTGAAAGACAGAAAGATTTCCCCTAATATCAGGAAACATTCAAGGTTCTCCACTCTCACTATTTCTATTCTACGTTTGCACTGGAAGTTCTAGTCAGGGCAATTAGGAATGTAAAATAAATAAAAGACAAATAGATTAACAAGGATGGAGTAAAACAATCTCCATTCACAAATGATGTGATTACATATCATCTTCTGCATACCCAGAAAATTTAGAACTAAGAAGTTTAGCAAAGTTATAGGATCTAAGAAAAATGCACACAATTCATTGTATTTCTATACATTCACCGGCAATGAACAATGCAAAAATGAAATTGAAAAAACAATTCCATATACGATAGCATCAAAAAAGAATAAAATATTTAATAATAAATTTAACAAAAAAGGAAAGACGTGTATAAACAAAACCACAAAATCATTAAAAGAAATTACATCACTATTTGCATACCTAATCCTGAATTGTACCCCACATCTTTAAAATAAATAAATAAATAAATGAAGAAATTTAAAAAAGAGAAGACAAATAAATTAAATGACATTCTATGTTCATTGATTAGAAGACAATATTGTTATGATGAAAATACTACTCAAATTGACTTACATATTCAGTGCAAATGCAACCCTTTTAAAACCTAGCTACCTTTATTGCAGAAATTGATAAGTTGATTCTAAAAGTCATATAGAAATGCAAGATACCCAGAATAGTCAAAATAATCTTGAAAAAAAAAAAGCAAATTAGGATGTCTCATCATTCCTTACTTAAAAACTTACTATAGCGTAATGAAGG
Source organism: Tarsius wallacei (assembly GCA_963574415.1). NCBI lineage: Eukaryota > Metazoa > Chordata > Mammalia > Primates > Tarsiidae > Tarsius > Tarsius wallacei. The sequence continues at coordinate 35,089 of CAUYQG010196774.1, forward strand.
CAGTGTGCTACTGACATCAGCGTAGACATATAGATCAATGGAGTAGAATCGAGAGTCCAGAAAACCTTCACATTTATGGCGAAGTCATTTTCAACAAATGCGCAAAGACAATAGTCTGTAATGTATAGTCTTCAATGTATAGCGTTGGAACAACTGGGTACTCATAAAGTACAACAATAAGGTTGGATCCCTAACTAACACCATAAACAAAAATTAAGAAAAAAATAGATAAATAAGAAATTAAGAAAAAAGTTATAAATAAATTGAACTTTATAAAAAAAAAAAACCCCAAACCAAAACCAAGACTTTTTGCTTCAAAGAACACCACAAAGAAAGTAAACATACAACCCACAGAATTGAAAAAAAAAACAACTTGCAAATTATATATCTGACTAGGGACTCATATCCAGAATATATAGAAAACTCTTAAACTCAGAAATAAAAAGACAAATAGTTCAATTAAAATATGGGCAAAGATTTATAAAGACATTTTTTCAAAGATGTTAAGCTGGGCTCGGTGGCTCAGCCTGTAATCTCGTGCTTTGGGAGGCTGAGGTGAGTGGATTGCCTGAGCCCGCGGGTTCAAGACCCGCCTGGGCAACTTGGCAAGACCTCATCTCTACAATAAATCAAAGATTAGCCGGGTGTGGTAGTGTGCGCCTGTAGTTCCAGCTATTTGGAAGGCTGAGGCAGAAGGATTGCTGGAGCCCAGCAGGTTGAGGCTGCGGTGGCCGGGAGAGGCCACTGCACTTCAGTCTGGGCGACAGATTAAGACTCCAACTAAAAAAAAAAAAAAAAAAAAAAGATGATACACAAATGGCTAATAGCCATTAATTGCATAAGCAATTAAAGCCATAATGAGATAACACTTCACATCCACAAGGATGGAGCTAATAAAAAAAAAGGAAAATCAATGTTGGTGAGGATGTAGCGAAATTAGAAACTTTATTTTTTTTAATTTTTAATTTTAAAGATGTGGAGTACAATTCAGGGTTAGGTATATAAACGTTGATTATGCAGGTACCCTTGTTGATGAGGTATGCCCCTCCCTCCCCTGACAGTTTCCCACTACTGCCAATCCCTTTCTTATAGTATTATAATTGTTCAAGGTCAGCTTATGAGTGAGAACATATGGTACTCTGTTCTTTGTTTCTGTGATAGATCACTGAGTATGATCGACTCCAAATCCATCCAAGTTGCTACGAAGTCCATGTTTGTTTTTCTTTATGGCTGCATAATATTCCATTGTGTATATGTACCACATTTTTTTTAATCCAGTCCAGCGTTGATGGGCAACATGGTTGTTTCCATGCTTTTACTATTGTGAATAGAGCTGCGACAAACATACATGTGCAGGTATCTTTTTTGTAGAATGATTTGAGTTCCTCCGGGTATAATCCCAATAGGGGAATTGCTGGGTCACATGGAATGTCAATTTCTAGTTCTTTCAGAAATCGCCACACTGTTTTCCAAAGAGGTAGCACTAGTTTGCATTCCCACCAGCAGTGTAGAAGCATTGCTCTTTCTCCGAATTCTCGCCAGCATCTGATGTTGTTTATTTTATTAATGGTGGCCATTCTTACTGGGGTTAGGTGGTATCTCAATGTGGTTTTGATTTGCACTTCTCTGATGATGAGTAAGGCTGAGCACTTTTTCATGTGTCTGTTGGCTGCCCATATATCTTCTTTTGAGAAGTGTCTATTCATGTCTTTTGCCCACTTTTAAATGGGGCTGTTTGTTTTTTTCCTTTCAGCACATTTGAGTTCCTTGTAGATCCTAGATGTTAGGCCTTTGTTGGATATACAGTTGGCAAATATTTTCTCCCATTCTGTGGGCTGTCTCCCACTCTCTTAATGTTCCTTTTGCTTTGCAGTTCATTAGTTTGATGTGGTCCCACTTGTCTTATTTCTTAAGGTATTGGCCTTTAGGGTTCCGAATAGGAATTGGTTGCCAGTTCCAATTTTTCATAAAGGAGTCTCCTGTGTTTTCTAAGATTCTTATAGTTTGAGGTTTTACATTAAGGTTTTTGATCTATTTAGAGTTAATTTTTATGTATGGTGATAGGGAGGGGTCCTGTTTCAATCTTCTGCATGTGATCAGCCAGTTTTCCCAGCACCATTTACTGAATAGGTTCTCTTCTCCCCAGTGGTTGTTGTTGGAGGCTTTGTCAAAGATGAGTTGGTTGAGGAAATGAGGCTTTGCTTCCGGATTCTCTATCCTGTTCCATTGGTCTATGTGCCTGTTCTTGTACCAATACCAGGCTGTTTTGATTACTGTAGCCTTATAGTGAAGTTTGAAGTCTGGAAGTGTGACACCTCCTGCTTTGCTTCTTTTGCTAAGGATTGTTTTGGCTATTCGTGGTCATTGAAATTAGAAACTTTAATGCTGGTGGGATTATACCCACTTTGGAAACAGTTTTGTAGTTCCTCAAAACGTTAAACACAGAGATACCATGTGGCCCAGCAAT
>CAUYQG010196783.1:0-13037 GCA_963574415.1 Tarsius wallacei
GGGAGGGATAAGGGAAGGGATTAATGGCAGTAAATACCTGTCTGGGGATGGGGGGACACTCCTTATCAACAAGGGTGCCTGAACGAGACATATTTGTGTACCTAACCCTTAACTGTACCCCTCAATATCACAATAAAAAAAATAAATAAATAAAAATAAATAAAAATTTAATTCCTTCAGGTAGGCTAAAGATTGAAAGTATAAGGCCAGAGGAAAGTATTAATGTCTTCATACATTGATACAAATGCTACTTTTAATATTTAAATAATTGATTAAAAAATTGGAGCTAATTAGCAAAAAAGTAAGTGGAAGATGGAAGCTAGCCAAAACATCAGAATAATTAATTTCCTGTCACAGGACATAGTAGGTAGTAAATAAATACTGGCCTAACTGCAGTTTGAATATATCCTTTCGTCATTCAAGTATTCTCCTGGGATAGGCCGATAAAGCAACTAAGGCCTGCAGAGGTTAAAATGTTGGTTAAAAACACACAAATACTAATTGCTGACACTATGTACTCTGTACAGTAGTCCTCCTTCATCCACAGTTTCACTTTTCAAGATTTTGGTTACCCTCAGTCATCAACAGTCCAAAAATATTAAATAGAAAATTTCAGAAATAAGCAATTCATAAGTTTCAAATGGCACACCATTCTGAGTAAGTTGATAAAATCTCACGTTAGCCCTCCTCTGTTCTGGCCGGGATGTGAATTTTCCCTTTGTCCAGGTCATCCATGCAATAGACACTCCCTTTTCATTACTCACTCAATAACTATCGTGGTCACTAAATCCATTATTGAGGTATTGTAGTGCTTTGATTCAAGTAACCCTTATTTTACTTAATAACAATCCCAAAGCACATGATTAGAGACGCGGCAATTTGGATATGCCAAAAAGAATCCATAAATTGCTTCCTTATTATAAAAAGGTGAAAGTTCTCGACTTAATAAGAAAAGAAAAAAATCATATGCTGAGGTTGCTAAGATCTACAGTAAGAACGAATCTTTTATCTGTGAAATTATGCAGAAGGAAAAAATATATTCATGCTCATTTTACTACCACATTTCTAACTGCGAAAGTTATGGCCACAGTGCTCAAGTACTTGGTTAAGGCAGAAAAGGCATGAAATGTGTGGGTTGGTACCACCCGTGGTTTCAGGCATCCACTGGGGGTCTTGGTACATAGCTCCCACAGACAAAGGGAGGAATTAATGTAGCAATTTATGTCAGAAAATTTACCTGTAGAACATCCTCAATACTTTTTGTAAAGAAGTTTCATCTTGCGGCCCTAAAGAGTGCCAGAGAGCTTGTTGAATTTGCATAAAGGAAGAAGGAATTCAAAAGTTTGGGTTTGAGGGACAATATTAGAAGAAAGAGTTGCATTGGAAGAGTGAAGGTGGCACACCTGCTGTGTCCTACAAACAATGCAATTGATTTGTTTAAATTTTGCCTTTGTTTATTTCCTATACCCTTTTTTCAGATGAAGGTACCGTTAAGCAGAAAAATGATCAAAAGCTAGACATCTGAAAGAAGAAGAAACAGAATGAGGACACCTAAATAGCAATAGTCTCTGAATAATGGAGGGGTGGCTTCAGCACCTGACAGGGGAATTGCATAGAGGGTTGACCACAGCTATGTTGCGAAGGGATTCTGAAGAATTTTCCAGAGTGAGCAGCATATTCTCATAGACACCCATCCATGCTTAGCTCTCACATTACATGCAATTATGTCACTTTTCAATTGAATACAGTCAGAGCTCATCAGCCTGGACTAAACACTCTTTCCAATAATTTAAGAATACTCCACTGGAAACTATAGAATGAATAGCAGTGATGAACTAATTAAATAAATAAAAGCATAGCCTCAGAAGCTGTTGCCTGTTTATTGGATTGCTGCTGAAATGTGAAAGATGTTTTTGCTATTCAGTATCATTACCTTCAAACTAGCAGGTTCACACACAATGTGTATAAATGCATTTGGAACTCTTGAAATGTTCAACTAAACACCAAACAAAACAAAGGTATATCTCATTGTTGCTCAGGTTCAAACACCAACTAGTTCCCTGTTTAAGTTACCCATATCAGCAACATGTGAATATTATCCTCTATCAGATAACCAGACAATACCAATGAGGATGTCAGAGGGAATTTTAGCTAACCCTTCAGACATTGTGACATGATTCTTCATCAGTGCTGCAGTTTGGTTAAAAGGTTACACAGACTTCACTATAAGTACAGGTGGAGGAAATATACATCAGTTCTAGGTATTTAAGCAGAAAGTTCCACTTGTCATAAAAATACTCCCTGACTTCCCTGGCATTTCCACCATTAAACAGTCAATGCAGTGTCCACATACCACATATCACTCTACTAACATGTGCTTATTGTTACAAGATTAATTTATGATGGTAGTTAGGAGAGACCAGGATTCTGAGGTGTACACAATAAAATACTTGGGTGGAGGAAGGGGAAGGTGAGACAGATTCAGAACGTGGCATTTGCCAGTCACCCTGGACTTGCTTGGGAGGTGGGGACCTCACATGGCAAGTAGTGCACAGAGAAGCTGCCGGGCAGCAAGAAAAGCCCCAAGCAGAGATAGAAGAACTGGGAAAAGGCAAACCAACTCTGTTTACTTTACAGTGTCAACGAGGGACAGGACTGAGTCTAGTGATGGGTCATTAAACAAATCTCCTTTGAAGTTTTGTGCTCTAATATGGAAATAGTCTTTGTCAGACATACAGTAATAGTTCTTTTACCTAGTCTCTCCAGAGAATGTGATGTTCCTCAAAGTAAAACATTCAAATAATTGAAAGTTATCTCTTTAATCTCTAAAAATATGCTTTTGTTTTAACAGTTTTTCTTGTAATTAATTATAGAACATATCAATCACTGTCTTTAATGCACATGTATTCCATTCCAAGAAACGCTCACTATTGTATAATAATAACTTTCCCAGTATCTCTTGGTGTATGTATATAGGGTCATTTGCCCCAATGTGGAAGGGCTCAAACACGGTCCTAAGCCTATAGCTGTTTAGTTACTACCCTCTGTCATCAGTTGCCTGTAAACGGTGATTCTTGCTTCTTTTCAGAGGATTTGGAATTTCATATCCAACCTGGTTAAGATTCCAAATATAGCTCACCTTTATTCTACAACTCATTCAGTTGGACTTTGTACCCTCAGAATTTTCTACATGTTTTGGATGGTAGTAATTAACTATAGTCTGACCTCTGGTTAATCAGGGTGTTATACTCAAGCAAAAACATTAGGATCATAAGACAGAGATGCAGCTGCAGGCAAACCAAGAGGAAATGAGGGTTAATAATATCACATGCCTAGAAATGTGACTAAGTTATAAAAATGGTTAGGTGACCTAACTGGGAAAATTTAGACAAAGATAAATTTTACTCCTCTGCTCTTTCAGTGAATTACTCAAAATGATCAATTAACTCTGGCTAGTTCTGCACAAGAGCTATAGTGTGAAGCATATAATTACGGTACTTGATAATATTTAATTTAGCACTTTATAATAACAGTCTTGGTATTGTTACTTAATTACTTCATGTGCATAAGTTCTGTTTTTTTGACAGGACTGTATATTTCTTGAAGGCAAAGATCATCTCTTCCCACTTAATGTGAATTCCTCTAATCTCCTCAGATATTCCAGCATATGCAGAGGAAAACTCATGATTCTGTACTGAATTGTTATAAAATGAATCTTTAAAATTAGAGATTTTGCTACTATTCATTCCAGTGACAATATTAAAAAAATGAGGAAGGAAAAGAGACAAAGTGAATAATTTTTGGCGCAGGGATATTACATAATAAAAATCATAGAATTAATTGTCCATTCCATGTCTTAATATAGTGAAACGCATCAATTATATGGATTTCCACTGCAAGTTTACATATATGAGCATATTAACATGAACACTGGATTATAAATTATTGGACCCACTTCAGGAAATAGTCATTTGAATTTATTAAGAAAAGTTCATAAAAATCATTGTAGGGGAGCTTCTAAGATTTCTCAACTGGATATCCATTCAAGAATGTTTTTAAAACTTTATTCTGAACTTGATAGCTAAGAGTATTACTAATAGAGTTTGACAGATGATAGTATTATCAAGACCTGCTAGAACACTTCCCACAATTTCCATTTCACCCTTGAAGCTGAAGCCACTTCATACTAACATTTACTGTAAGTGCTGATCTTAGGATATTTAAAAAGTTGTACGCTAATAGAATAGTTGGTCTCACTTTAGCCTCATACCCAAAGCTGAAATTAAGTGATTATCCTGTTCCTTCCAATATTCCAGTTATGCACTCCTAGTTCTTTCTAGAACCAACCTTAACTCAAAATCCAAGGCAGGCATTCCCAAGATCAGACACTTCTATGCAAACTCTAGGTCCTGCTGATGCTGCCTGTTTCTCCATCTGTACTGCTGCTTATAACTGCCTTCTTAGAAATACCTGGACCATCAGATCAAGCTCTTTCAGCCTTGATTGTCTCCACCACTGTCTGAAACATGGCTCTGGCAATTACCAAAATATTTCTGTGAGTTAGTCTTTGTTAAATTTGCAAAATCATACTTCCAGTGACTTTTCCTTGGCAATGAGGAAGTTTAAATATTTCCTTGTATCTAAAATCACAGAATTATAAAATTTTAGAGCTCAGAGGGACTAAAGAGATCTTTCAAGTTTAAAGCTGACTTGGGCACTGCCTGTAAATGCAATTTTTTCTGGTAGGTTGCCTTAGAGTCTGCCAAAAGAAATACCTCTATTACCGATGCATTCTCTAAGGAAAGTCATAGAACCAGGATACACACTGGGGCATCATCAATGGTTCTGTCTCCAAAAGGGGAATACAAAGAAAGTGAAAAAGGACTTTAAGGCTGCACAACAAGTGTGTGTGTGTGTGTGTGTGTGTGAATTTTCTTGAGGAAGAAAGAATTCAGAAGACTGAGTAAATGAACACAATACTTACATATAAATGGCATGACTGATTTTCCAGCATCCCACTATAGATGCTGCTTGTTTCTTATATAATAATAAACAATGGCTTTGATATTGACTCGAATAAGTAGCTTATTTTCTTAGCTATTGATTCTATAAAATGGAATCCACCACATAAAAATAACTTGGTCTTTAGCATATATATTTGTTTTTCACATTTATATGTGCATAAATATTTTGAATTTTAAGATCTGAATTACATCTGCAATAAGGGGAAAATAACAAGCAAATTTATACAGTCTGCTTTGCATTTTCAAGTTAATTATTTTTTTAAAAATAAGCATTTCTGCTGACTAGGAATTACTATATAAAAATATCTAATTTTAATTTTTTTTTTCCATAGGAAGTCAGTTTCTTATAACTATAGACCTAATCAACAATTAGGCCCTTATTTTATCTTCTAGCAAGATAATCAAATTGTCAAACAAGAACACTACATTTGACTACCCAAATATTACTTTATAAACTATAATTTTACAATAAGAAACAGAATTTACTCATTTAATTAATCTCTATTTAATTAAATGGAAAACTGCTTAACTTTTTCAAAAGTAATTACCGTCAACATTTGCCCTGAAAAGTTAGCAGAATTTTCTTTAACAAATATGAATTTTTTTTGTGAAATTGCTGCAGCCTATGGAATCGGTCTCTTCAAGTTCAAAAAAAAAACAATGGAATATCCTGCTGTGATACCCCCAAAAATGCACAAAGGATATCTATAGGTTTATAAGCTAGTTAAAGAAGAAAATTCAAAACGATGCAGGTGATAACTAAATCATCCCCAGAATATTAGGTCTAGAAGATTTCAAAATATAATTTACACAATACATCAAAATTCAATAAAAAGGAAACAGAGTATACTCCTCAAATAGATGGTCCAATATGCAAACTGAAAGGCTTGTTTTGAGGCAAATTTCACATGTACAACGCATGGATTTTAAGTAAGGTTTGCAACCATTGAGCCCAATTATTTTGTTCCAAAGATAATATAGATAAATAATAAATAAATTCGAAAAAGAGATGTCTGGAAATAATTTACATCAGTTAACTCTTCACTGAAAGCAACAAAAAATTTCCACTGGGTCAATAATGGAACTGACTTGTTTCTCAAACAAGTTAAAACACAGAATGTTTTTAAAAGAGGTTAAACATCCAGACCAGTCCTTAGGAAAGTAAAACTTGCAGGCACATTCCCTAACTTGAGTTTCTACCTATGGAGAATCTCTACTGGTTTCTTCCCTAGGCTACATAACTTCCATCCATTCTCCACCCTTGCATGAGGGTGCTTCACATAAGACTGCTGGAAAAGAATTGTTTAGTCTAGTGGCCTTAATCAGGGTGGAGAAGGCTTCATGGTTGAGTCCAAATGGTACCAGGGAGAATGTAAGGGTGGAAGTTCCCCAAAGAAAAGGCTAATTGCTTTTACAAGAAGGAGGGAAAGGGATTCTGACAGGCCAAAAGACACAGGAGCCCTCTTAGAAATGCAACACAAGAGTGTATCCTTCATTTTTTTCCTCAATGTGGGTGTTTACTGGACTTTGATAGTAAGCTAGTGTGTGAAGATATATGGATGTAGGGAAGTTGTTGGATGACAACAGTCTAGAAGCTTTGGGAACAAGTCACTAACCTCAAATACAAAAGCATACAAGGAGGAATTGGACCGAAGACTAAAGCTCTCCCACACTTTGAATGACGGAAAGCTCTGTAATGCCAAGTTACATCTAGTAGAAACATTATTTTAAAAACCTACAGCCCACAGATGTCCTCATTACTAAGTTCAATAATAAATTCATGAGTTGAAAGGCTTTTTTAACTTTGACATGACTGATGTGTTAGATGAAAGACATTATATCTTATACATACTTGTTTCCACATAGTAATATTGATTGAATTAAAGTCCCTACTATGAAATACATATTGTGAGACATTCAAACATTAATATCTTAATGACAGGCGCTACTGGTATTAATGAAATTTTAAAAATAGTAACATGTACAAATAAGAATCTAAAATTTTTTAATAGTACAAACATGGATTTGAATACTCTGATAATTATTCTTCTCCACCAAAAATCGTTTTTGAAATGCTGTAGAATATAAATTAAAAATAGTTATTTCCAGTTATAAACTTCGAATTGCATTTAAATATCTGCCTATTTGCCTTCGATATCTTTATAACATATAAAACATCTCGGTTATTTTTGTCATAGTACACTGAAGGAAGGAAAATCTAATTTCCACGAAAAAAAGTTTGGTTTGCTTGAGCTTTCTAAATGTGGTTACTATGAAATATCATATATGAAATTATATATTAAACTTATTAAGAACAGAGACTGTGCTATATATTATTTTGGGATTGAGCATTTTCTAAGCTAAGATACATTTACATTTACATTATGCATATTTTATATTTTAATTAATCAATCCACCAATCAATGTGGAAATATTATTTTCCCTTGAATTAGCAGGTGCTAAAAATATAGATTTTTTGTGTGTGATGCAAACTAAAAAAGTGTCCAAATAAGATCAAGATGCTGAAGCTTTTCAAATGATGAGAGTAATACATAAATAGGCTCGGCCTCTCTTCCGCATAGCGCTGTGGAATCACTGTATATCAGACCACTTATAGACATCTTGGTAAAAGAGACTAGGTGTCAGAAGTCTACCTGGTTCCAACAAATAAATGTTGCATGGCCTATGCCCTTAAACAGCTTTTTAGGAAACTTGACTCATGTTACTCTGGACAATAAGTTACAATCTAATTAAAGTTAACCTTTTTCTGCTTGTTTTCCTAATGAAGTGAGCAAAGAGACTGAATTGCTTAAGGTCAATATCAGACTTCTTTCAACAGCACCTCTTTCTAAGACTCATCAACTTTTCATGAAGGTGAATATCAAAATTGATAGGTAATGAGAATCAGTATATTTTTCCACCCACAGATATAGCCTTTTGACACTGATTACTCAGATTATTTTTATGCCTTTTGATAGCCATTCAAATTTGTCTGCACACAGAACTGTCACTCAGGATCCTCCCCACAGATATTTTTATGTAAGTGAATAAATGGTTTCAAGGAAGATGAATGAAAGCTTCTAAGGGTCAAAAAAGTCCTGGCATATGGTACCCAAGAAGGTATGGAAGAAGTGCCTGAGAAGAAATACATTTATTTGTTTATAGATTTAGAAAATCATTAATTAAATAGTTACTTTGACTAGGAGCTGGGAATTCACAAATCGTAGATGAAGTCTGTTCTCTTAAGAGCATCACCTTTCTGTTTTGCCTCAGTAGTGGTAGCCAGGAATGGTGGCCAGGATTAGGGAATTATTTTCAGTACAAAAACCAAAGGTCTATTTATTCTACCATTTCACAATCTTTTATGGATCTTGTTTGTCAATAATACCCAGTGTTTTGCTGAGGCACTTTCCAGCCATTTGCATTGCCTCACCCTTCACAAAACATAGGTGATGAGTTTATTTGTTTTGCCAGACTTTGGGAATAAGACAGCTGGCATATCTAATACCTGCAACAATTACTTCTATGCCTGCCCTAAAAACTTCTAATTGTCATATTAGCTTTGACTGAACAGATTAACAACCTGTTCAATAGCAATTGACCAGATTAATGCTAAGATAATTGGATCTTTTCATTAGAAGAGTCAAAGGTGTAGACATAGACCAATAAGATCCTATATTTCTTGAATATATGGATATGGGGCCTTAAACTAGAGAAGTCATAACCACCAGGATCTCAAATTAGTGTCACTGTTCTATTTTTTAAGCTAAGTCATGGAATATGTGTATACTATACACTTAAAAAAATGTAAAAAGAGAAAGCAGGGAGCCATCCACTACAAAGACAGTAGAAATTAAATATATCTTGCATAAATCAAATGTTTATAAATTCTTTTTATTTCCTCACTTCCAATCAAATGTAATTCTTTCATCACCCTTGTTTCTTCTTGTCTTAACAGAGTATGTCGCCTTCTCTTCTTTACATTTATTCTTTTTCTTTCTTTTTAAAAATTTGTACATGAAATCTACTGCTTAGAAGCAAGAGCAATTATGCATTGCTTCTCTTGTCTTCATTTCCCCACACATTCTTTTCAGGTTTAATGACTGTGACTATGTGCCATCTTGAAACGTGCTGGTCTGCAAGCACAAATGAACATTCTCTTCACCTAAGGACATGAGTGGCAGGCTGGTAAGTGGGAGTGAAATTGCTTCTGGTAAATGTAGGTGGGCGGAAAACGTTAGCTGCCTGATGGGTTTCTTAAAATGCTGTAATAATATTTCTCATTTAATTAATAGTGTAAGAAAAGCACTGGTGAAGGTTCAGAAAGATGCCCACAGAGTCTTCTGCAGCCGTGCACAGAGGAAGTGGAGAATATTCCCTAACAGGTAAAAACTAAGCTAGTATACAACAAATTAGGACTGAGGGTAACTTTGCCCTCATAACTCCAAAAGGGGTAATCGACAAAAGTGAGGTAGGAGTTATGCTGACACTTCTGTAAGTCCCAAAACTCCATTTTGTTAATATTTCTGTAGCTTACCTGTATCTCTAAAGACATAATATTATTTCAAACACAGAAAGAGTGAGTGGGAAGTTATTAATGAATCACCATTGCTAATAGTGGTTGTCTAGAGTCTAAAAAAAACTAAAGAAACAACTGAAGGAAAAATAATTTAAAGTTATTGAGTAAAACATTCACAAAGCTACATAAATAGTATTTGGTTGGAGAAGTCTGGCTCTGAATTTACTTCATAAGCGCCCTCTAAAAGATTACTGTTCTTCATTATATAAGTGTGAGATGATAAAAGGAAAAAAAATAAATGAATGTTGTATTAAGGCAGGCTATAAATTGAACACACACACACACACACACACGCAAATTAACAATGACAAAAACTCATCTAGGGTTGGTTATAAATCCACCACATTTAAACTTCTAGAAAACTAGCTGCAATTTAAAAGATGGAACGTAAATTCATGACCAATAAACAAGAATTTTACCTCCTTGGGAAAAAATGCTCATTTTTGATAAATACCAAAAAAATTAACAAACAAACATCCTAGAACAAATATGAGATCATTTGTGGTATTTGAAGTAAATAGGTAGGTTTTAAGGATAATTCAAGAGCAAAGCCTAAGACTTAATATGTAAAAGTTTAGCTTGAAAGTATTAAAGAAGAAATAATTTTAAGTTTATTGAAGAAAATTCACAGCTTTTTCATAAACACAAAGAAGAACACATAAAAAAATAAGATAGATTTTATGATATGAAGGTTTTGGCTAGGGGTTGTAAGGAATACAACAATAAATAAGACATGGCCTCTGCCTACAAAGACCTCACAACCTACCCATGGAAGCAGACAGATGCAGCAAATAGTTTTAATAAAAGGCCGAACGTGATACACATAGAGCAGTCAGGGGAAAAACGTTATTTACAACACTGGCTGCAGTTTGAGCCACAATGATAGAAGTATTTGTTCCTAGGAGAGCATTGTTTTTACCTTCTAGAAAATATTTTTATGTAATTCTTTTGGCTGCGTCCCCTCACCCCACCCTGACAAGTTTATCAAAGAGAAGGGAGACTAAGAACTATAATGTATAGGATTACGGACTTGCCCTCTAGCAACTCTAGAATGAAGAAGTTTAGGGAGTAGCACAGCAATTTTTGAAAAGGAGGAAGAGAATGGTCACGAGAAGGACATGAAGTTATTAAAAATAGAGGTCTTAGGGGAAATAAGTCTCTCTCACAAAATCCATATGTTAACTTTCCAACTCCTAGTCCCTCAGAATGTAACCATATTTGGAGTTAAGGTCTTTAAATATGTGATTAAGCTATAATGAAACCTTTAGTGTACGTCCCTAATCCAATAAGACTGGTGTCTTTATAAGAATCAGAAGAGACACCAGTAGGGTGCGTGCACAAATGAATGGCCAAGTGAGGAGACAGTAAGAAGGTAGTTATCTGTAAGTCAACAAGATAGGCTTCAGAAGAATCTAACCCTTTATTTTAAACTTTCAGCATCACTAGAAAAATAAACTTCTGTGAATTAAGCTATCCAGTCTGTGGTATTTTTTTTATGGCAGCCTTAACAAACTAATATATAGAACTAATGATGTCAAGATGAAAAAGGATTATTAAAATGGACAAAATGTAATTTAGTTATTTTTATGTACGCTTTATGTCTCTTTATTATCATCAAACTCTTTCACATAACAATTTTGTAGTCATATTGTTCTAGGTAATAGAAACGGTGTTTGAGGGAGCACAAACCAGAGAGATGACATCAGATGCAAGAAGGGAGTCTGTAAATATGTAATTAAGACTTCTACAGGAACAGGAATTTAGTATGACGGTTACCAGAAGAATGGGAGGATACTAAAAGATGGTGAAGATGGAAGTACCTGAAATCTGTCCCCCAAAAAATGCACTGGTAGAGTCTGTCTGCTTAACTAGTAGAGAACTCTGGAGTCTACTGAAGGTTTGCAACTTTCAGAGACAGCTTGGAAAGTAAATTATGGTTAAGTCTGTCCAATATCATTTCTTAGCACAGTAGCAAGTACCCTTCACCCACCCCTCAGCTTCTTGGCAGGCAGATGTACATGTGTTACTGAAGCAGGCCCCCCACATGCTACAGGGAGCAGGGAGGGAAGGCAAAAATGACCCTGTCATCCAAACGAGCAGGGACCAATGCTCTGATCACTGACTGCTGCGTCTGATCATGGATGTGCAAACAAAGGGTGCCAACTATTGTTGTTGCATTTCTCCCCATTGATGCAAGTTGAAATAGAGGATAAAAAACTAATAGAAAAAATAAACAAAACCAACACTGGTTCTCAGAAAGATCAACAACATGACAAGCTTTAGCTATAGATGGACTTAAAAAAGAGATAAACTAAAATTACTAAAATCAGATATAGCTGTGGAGATATTACCACAGATTTTACATATAAAGGATTATAACAGTGTACTATGAACAACTGTACACCAACAAATTGTAAATAAAATGGACACATTTCAAGAACCACAAAACCTACCTGAACTAAGCCATAAAGAAATAGAAAATCTGAATAGATCTATGACTAGTAAGGGGATTGAATCATTACTCAAAAATCTTTTGGAAAAAAAAATCCAAGAATGAATAATTTCACTGGTGAATTCTATCAAATATTTAAAGAATTACTGCCAATCCTTCTGAAACATTTCCAAAAATTGAAGAGGAGAGAATATCCCATAACTCACTTATGAGGCCTGCAGTTCCAGCTACTTGGAAGGCTGAGGTGGAAGGATCACCTGAACCAAGCAGGTTGATTCCAACTCAAACAAACACTCAAACAAACAAACAAACAAAACCCACAGACAAATATCCCCTATGAATATTAATGCAAATGTCCTTAACGAAATACTAGAATACCGAATTCAGCAGCAAATTGAAAGGGTGACACACCATGACCAAATAGAATTTATTTCTGGAATATAGGATGGTTCAACACAAAAACTGATCAATGCAATACAACACATTAACAAGATAAGGAAAAATAAATCACATCATTATCTCAATTAATAAAAAACTGGCATTTGTCAAAATTCAACATCCTTTTATGGCTTAATCAACAAACCGACAACAGAAGAAAACTACCTCTACATAAGGAAAGCCATATATGAAAAGTCCACAGCTCACGCCATAATCAATGATAAAAGACTGAAAGCTTTTCCTCTAAGATCAAGATCAAGGCAAGGATGTTCACTTTCACCATTTCTATGCAACATCATATTAAGTTTCATCCAGACAAATGAGACAAAAGAAAGAAATTTAAGGTATCCAAATTGAAAGGAAGAAGTAAATGTATCTCTGTTTGAAGAAATACAATCTTACTAAGCCGGGCTCGGTGGCTCAGCCTGTAATCCCGCGCCTTGGGAGGCTGAGGTGAGTGGATTGCCCGAGCCCGCGGGTTCGAGACCCACCTGGGCAACTTGGCGAGACCTCATCTCTACAATAAAAAAAAAATTAGCCGGGC
>CAUYQG010196786.1:0-22859 GCA_963574415.1 Tarsius wallacei
CAGCATCCCTTCTTGATAAAAACCCTCAAACACCTTAGCATAGAAGGAACATATCTCATCTATGATAAACAGACCACCAGCCTATTGCTAAACTGACAGAAACTGGAAATATTTCCCCTGAAAACTGGAACAAGACAAGGCTGCCCACTCTTGCCCCTCTTGTTCAACATTGTGTTGAAGTCACAGCTAGAGCAATTAGACAAGAGAAGGAAATCAGGGGTATCCAAATAGAAAAGGAGGAAGTTAAGTTATCCCTTCCTCTTTGCTGATAGTATGATCCTATACCTGGAAAACCCAAGAGAATCTGCCAAAAACCTCCTTGCACTGATAAAGAACTTTGGCAAAGTCTCACAGTACAAAATAAATGTGCAAAAGACAGTTGCATTCTTATACACCAACAACAAGCAGGCAGAGTACCAAATAAAAAGCACAATCCCATTCACAATAGTCACAAAAAAAGAAAGAAAGAAATACATCAGCATCTCACTAACCAGGGACATCAAAGACCTTTACAGTTAAAACTATAAAACCCTGCTCAAAGAAATCCAAGAAGACACAAACAAATTGAAAAACATTCCATGCTCATGGATAAGAAGAATCGACATTGTTAAGCTGTCCATCCTACCAAAGACAATCTACAGATTCAACACAATACCCATTAAACTACCAACATCATTCTTCTCAGACTTGGAAATAACAACACAGATATTCATCTGGAAACATAAACAACCATGAAAAGCCAAAACAATCCTTAGCAAAAGAAACAAAGTGGTAGGTATCACAATTCCAGACTTTAAACTGTACTATAAGGCTACAATAAACAAAATAGTCTGGTATTGGTACAAGAATAGGCATATGGAACAGGATAGAGAGTAAACAACCATGAATGGCCAAAACAATCCTTAGCAAAAGAAACAAAGTAGGAGGTATCACAATTCCAGACTTTAAACTTTACTATAAGGCTACAATAAACAAAATAGCCTGGTATTGGTACAAGAATAGGCATATAAAACAGGATAGAGATACTGGAAGCAAAGCCTCAATTTCTCAACCAACTCATCTTTGACAAAGCCTCCAACAACAACCACTGGGGAGAGGAGAACCTATTCAGTAAATGGTGCTAGGAAAACTGGCTGACCACATGCAGAAGATTGAAATAGAACCCCTACCTGTACACATGCAGAAGATTGTGTGTACCACATGCAGAAGATTGAAACAGGACCCCTACCTATACAAAAATCAACTCTAAATGGATCAAAGACCTAAACGTAAATCCTCAAACTATAAGAACCTTAGAAAATGCAGGAGACACCTTTATGGAAATTGGAATTGGCAACCATTTCCTGATCAAAACCCCAAATGCCCTTGCCATAAGAGATAAGATAAACAAGTGGAACCTCATCAAACTGAGGTTCCACTTCTGCAAAGCTTCTGCAAAGCCAGAGATACCACTGAGAGAGCGGGAGACAGCCCACAGACTGAGAAAAAATATTTGTCAACTGTATATCTAACAAAGGCCTAACATCCAGGATATACACGGAACTTAAGCATGCCAAAAGGAAAACCCAAACAGCCCCATTACAAAGTGGGCAAAAGACATGAATAGATACTTTCAAAAGAAGATACACGGGCAGCCAACAGACACATAAAAAAGTGCTCAGCCTCACTCATCATCAGAGAAATGCAAATCAAAACCACACTGAGATACCACCTAACCCCAGTAAGAATGGCCATCATTAATAAAACAAACAACAACAGATGCTGGCAGGGATGTGGAGAAAAAGGAATGCTTCTACACTGCTGGTGGGAATGCAAACTAGTGTAACCTCTTTGGAAATACTGTGGCAATTTCTAAAAGAACTAGACATTAACCTTCCATATGACCCAGCAATCCCCCTACTGGAATATACCTGGAGGAATTCAAATCATTCTACAAAAAAGATACCTGTATACCCATGTTTATTGCAGCACCATTCACAACAGCAAAAACATGGAACCAACCGTGCTACCCATTGAAACTGAACTGGATTTTTAAAATGTGGTACATATATATAATAGAATAGTATGTAGCCATAAAGAAGGACAAACATATGGATTTCACAGTAACTTGGATGGATTTAGAGTCTGTCATACTCAGTGATCTATCACAGCAACAAAGAAAGAGTAGCACATGTTCTCACACATAAGCGGGCCATGAATATTTACCATAATACTATAATAAAGGGATTGGCAATAATGGGCTACTGCCAGGGAGGGGGGGAGATGAAATGGAGCACAACATCAATAAGGGTACCTGATCTCAAAGCAGGCAAAGTGACCTCCAAAGGGAGGCCCAAACTTTACCTGTACAATGACCGCTTGTATATCTAAATCCTGAATTTTATCTGTTTAAAATTTTTAAAAATTTTTAAAAAAAGAAAGAAAGCAGATCAGCAGTTTTCTAAGCAGTTTTCTGTGGGCAGAAGAAAGAATGGCTGCAAAAGGTCACAGACATTCTTTAAGGAGTAATAAAAAGGTTTGGGGCCTTTATTGCATTGATTGATTTGTGGTTATATACAACTATTATAGAATTGTGTTAAGTGGATGCAGATTTTTGTACTTAAACCGTACCTCATTAAAATTGATCTTTAAATATCATCAGTACCCACCGGAGGGTCCTTTTATTTACAGCATGTTAGTGGATCTTAGGGCCAGACCTGCCTTGGTTCTAATCCTAGTTCCAACATTTGATAACGAAGAATAACCAAAAGCAGCTTATTTCATATCTCTAAGACCCAATGTCTTTATTTCTAAAATTAGGATATCACCTACCTTGCATTAGAATTAAAAAGAAAAAACAAAGTTATACTTAAGGGGATCTAACAGCATTTTGCAAATAGTTGCTCTAAGTATCAATTGTAAGAATAATAATACAAATTTTATTTGTATGTATTTGCTTATTTTTTAGAGACAGGGTCTCACTGTGTTGCCCAGGCTGGTCTCATACTCCTAGCCACAAGTGATCCTCCTGCCTTGGCCTCCCAAAACACTGGGAATGTAGGCATGCAGAATGTATTTCTGTCAAACTTTCAATTTCACATACGTGAGTACTTAGAAAATATGAGTTGGCAGTGGAGAAGGAGACACTTGATATACATGATAGAATGGTGATGAGAACAGAGAAGAGATCAGAAATATGCAGTCCAGAAACACCTAGGCATATTCTGTCTGGCTAATGGCACACAATTTACTGTGCCTATATGCCAGGCACACATATTATCTTTTAAACTTCTCACCAACCCTACAAGGTAGATTTCAGAAAACTGAGGTTTTGTAGCTTGTGTACACCTACTAAGACTACTAAAGCAAGGTCAGAGAATTTTCTGGCTATAGAAGAGAAAAGAAAAACAAAAACAACTCACCATCTTACAACCTTCCACAAAATCATTGTGCCT
Source organism: Tarsius wallacei (assembly GCA_963574415.1). Lineage (NCBI taxonomy): Eukaryota > Metazoa > Chordata > Mammalia > Primates > Tarsiidae > Tarsius > Tarsius wallacei. Next base: position 3,435 of record CAUYQG010196786.1, read on the forward strand.
TCAAAAGCTGTAATATCATCCAAACTTTAAAAAAAATATATATCTTTTTTTTTCAAACCAGATAATCTAAGTGGGTGGGAGGAAGCCGTAGTTAACACGGTGCTAACTTAGCTTAATGTACTTCTGTTGGAGGAGAGAAGAAAGTTGAGGAATGGTGCTGTCCCGCTCTTCCAGGGATGTTGGGAGAAGAGTCCATTCCCAGGAAGTATAACATGGAAAAGTGACACCCACGGAACTCTGGAGCTCTAAAAAGAGCCTTAAGAACAAGAGATAGAGATTCTTGAGGATCTTTGAGAAATACGGAAAAACTGTCAAATTCTCAGTAATTAGTCTTTCAGAGCAAATTCAGGAGAAAAAAAAACTGCAAAGGTCTGCCATCCTCAGAATTATTCATTATAATATTTCTGAACCTTTCACAAGATTCACAAATAAGTTCTAAACTATGATTTTATAGGCTTCATACAATGTATTTGTAATTTACATACATACACTCCCCAAAAAAGGTGGTTTGTGCTTGGAAGTTTACTATTTAAAAGAAGTGAAACTGAATTTCCTCTTTTACCACGCAATCTAAATTTCTAGGGTCTGGCCTTGTCATCAACACTAAGATTAGAAAACAGAATCAATGAACAGAATTCAGTCATGAATACACTAGCAACCTCTCATTTTTCCACATTTCTCCTCTTTTAAATGAAACTCCCATCAAATTTAGTATTTTTTCCTTTGTACAATTCCCCCAAGCTGAAAGAAAATATTCTTTTTACAAGTTTTCCCCACTTTTTTTTAACTTTGAAACAGAAATTATGCCAAATTTTTAAAAGATTTATTGAGAATCTGTCTCTCCTCTTAAACTTTAAATAAATAAATAAACTTAAACTTAAATTTATCAACATTTATGAGGACTCTCACATGACCATGATCTCCCCATCTCCCTCCTGTTCCACTTCCAAACCATTTGCCACACTGCTGCTAAAGTCAAATTGCTGAAAGAGCAAATTTCAGCAAGTTATTTTTCAGTTTAAAGCCCCTTGGAAGGCTTCCCACTGCTCATCGGATAAAGTCCAAATAACTGGTACTTGGCTATCCTTCTGGCCCCATCCCTAGTCTCTGCCCCCCTGAACCCTATCCTCCCATCATGTAGAACTACTTGGAGCTCCCAGGCTGTTTGACACCTCTGTAACTTGGCTCACTTATTCTCTCTGCCCAGAAAGGCTAGCTCTGCCATGCTCCCTCCTTTCCCCATGACCTCCTTGCTTCCTGAACTTCGACTCATCCCCTGAGATGAACCTTCTGCCCCTCATCTTGCAAACTTGATCACTCAGCCTCCTTTGGTGATAGATTCATAGATTGTTTTCTGCAATTTCCTCTCGGAACTTTGGAACAAAGATGGTTCTATCAACATATTAATGTATTTGAAAACGTATTCATTTATATAAAATATGATCCCCCACACAACTCACTCTGCAATGAAAGGTGATCCACACATATAAACCTCTTCATTTGTTTGTTTTTTGCTGTTTTATCTCCTGGATCACTTTTTGTTCTCCTCAACTTAACAGTAAGATACCAAGAGAAGTAGAGTATTCTTATGGTGACACAGTGGCCAAAAAACATTTTCCAAATGAAATTTGCTAATTGAAAATATAAGACAAACAGTACTGATTCCTTTGACAATGTTTATTAACTATCCACTATGTTCCAGGTTCTGTGCTGGATTCTAGGGACACAAAAGTGTATAGATATATATTGTTCACAAAAACAAAGAACCCTATAACTCGTAATGTAAGGTACATTAGAGTCCATCCGCCCATTTTGCAGGAGACGAAGTGTCTTGCCCAAATTCATTCACCAAACTAATAGCAAAGACAAGAAGCTAGAGCATCCTCATCTAATGTCTCTCCTTCCATCCTGTTCCAATGGTCTGAAGAATTTTGAGTAATAAGATTAAACACTATTTTGGTTTAAGAAACTGTATATATCTCAACAGTTTAAAATAATATTAATCTATATGTGAAAAGAGGCTTGACACTACATTCTCAGAAAGGGAAGCAGTGACATAAAACAAATCTAAAGGGAACGAAATAACAGAGACCCAGAAGTGGGAGCTGAGCTTCATCTAAGTCAGCAGATGACATCTATTTGCACTCGTTAGCACTGCCTGGCATGTGCTACACCACCCCCTCGGGTAATTTACATTTTTTTAAAGCATGTATTTCTAAATTTAGGAAGTTAGGATAATCAGGGTGGAAAAGCCCATCTGTTTGACGTTCACTCCAGCTGCTGCAGATTCTGAAATGAAATTTGAGTATTTTCTTCTCTGTTTTATCTTACCCAGTCTGGAATACGATGATATGACAGAGGTATAAAAGTAGCTAAGGGCAAGGTATCCGATATGTATTTTATTTGGTGTACACAACACCCCCATTGTGCCCAAATAACCCTACCACAACTACACAAGCTCATGCACTATTTATACACATCTGTGTACACTCATGGTACATATACATTTTTCTTGTGTAATATTATATTGAAGAGGGGTGATAGAGGGAAAAAGACCCTAGGAAGAGAAGATTGTTAGCTCGAAAGAAGTTAAAATTATTTTGAACAAGACAGAAAAAGTAACTTAAATATTGCTAGGTTGTATTATTTCACTTATGTTGTTGGAAAAAGAATTAACCTGAATTCTGATCCAAACTTTGCCACTTAAACACTGCATGGTTTTGAAAAGGTCACTTTACCTATCTAGGATTTTAATTAAATGACATGAAAGAAAAGAGGCAGGAAGGGAAAGGAAGGAAGAGTTGAGCACAGAGGAGAAACCAGAAGACTGGTATCTTTTAGATCTACAATTCTGGGACTGTATGACAGCTACATAGATTTTCACAAGAAAGCCACTGTAAGTGGAAGAAATCTTCCCCTACCAGTTTAAAATTATCAACATTAAATTTTCAGAAGCAAATCAATAAATACCTATATATATTTTTTATGTAACTAGAGAGTATATGAGTCAGTCATACATATTATAAGCTATATAATATCTTTCTAACAAACACTAAAACAACTTATAAGTGTTTTAAAAATAAATACAATACAAACAGAATAATTTTTACATTTCCAAAGTACAAAAATAAATTAAAAGAGAAACAAACATTGTCCTGGATGATGTTTACTACTGATGTTAAACATCAATGTAATCGTTGATAAAGCCCCGAAAATAGAAGTGTAAGAATGCATCCAGAGAAATCCACAAATCTCTCCTGGATGCCTTTCAGAATAAGGTATTGTGCTAAAAGCAATATTGAGCAATGACTGTCTCAGACAAAAATTACTAAAGTTTTAGTACTGCTCTTAACAATTAACAATAGGTAGTCACTTATTTAGAAATGAAAACAGCGTTTACATAACATCTAGCTTGTCTAACACAACTGACTACAAGAGTATCAGACAGAGACCCCATGACCACCACAACCCTGACACTTCACTAAGGAATCTGTATGTACCTGGAGGACATGAACAAAACTTGAAAGGTTGCAACACCTTTAAAAAGCACATTTACTATGACTTAAGGACACCTAGGTACCTAACATCATTTTTTCTCCATGTCATGTTTTCTTAACATGTCTCTACTTTATTGGTAAATAAACATTTTAAGGAGAGTCAGGGACTTGGAAAGAAATTTTAGTACTATATCATTTTTGACTGCCTTAGATGTTGTTAGTCTCTAGTCCATTTTTGCCTTGCTATACTATACCCTCAGTCCCTAGAACAGAGCCTAGCACAAAGCAGGCACTGAATAAATATTTATTGAATAAATGGATAAATGTTAAGAAACAAACAGCTTTATGATGTCAAGGGCTAAGGGAAAGGAAGCATCAGAGGCACTTCCTCACTAAGCACCTGGTGTTTTAGGTCTACCTCTTCATTTAGTCCAACACTAGATGGGGTAGGTGTTACCTGTCCCACTTTCCATATGAGAAAAAAGATCCAAAGTTTAAACAATACTATCACCAAAGAAGAGAAGAAAACATGGGACCATATATTCCAACCAGTGAGCTAGGTCAAAGGTGCAAAGCTCCTCTGGAAGACAAGCAGGACATAAAAGAAAGCTAGTGTGAGACTTGACCAGGCAGAAAGGCTGAGCGAGGAAGCTTCCCCACCACCACCTGGAAGCAGCACGGGAAAAGAAGAGCAGCGAACAAGAGGCGTAACTGGCTGGCCAAAGCCAAGCAAGAGGCACAAAGGGTGTCACACTGGACTGCAGGACATAGAGAAGGGAAGGAGGGGTGGCAGCCTTCAGGAGTGAGGCCGTAGGGGCCCTCTGAGCTAGAAGCTGGGGAAACCAGAATGGCATGTGACATGTGTTCAAAGGTCACAGTAAAAACCGCCTAGATGGATGTCAATTCAAGCAAATAATGGCATGAACATTAGTGACAAAGATGATGGTCATTTATGGTAATTTATTACTCAAGCTGTCATTCTTAATTCTTTTTTAAATCACCTTTAGAAATCTAAGGGGAAAAGCTAATTTTCACCAAAAGGAAGAAAACATTATAAATACAGAATTATTGACTATGCAGGAAAATGTTTAGAATGCCGAAGCAAATAGTTCAATGTGTACAGATTATATGCATAACAGAGCTTCAAATGAGTTACCATAGCTACCAAAAGATAATTAATTTTGAGGAAACAAAAGAAAAGAGATATCATTAGGGCAGTTTTCAAAGAGCTGAGATGATAGACGTGGCATCCAAATTTAACTCACATTACTTCCTAACAGGAACTAGCAACACTCCTTTCCACATGACTACCTCTAAAGATGTCCCTCACTCCCCTCCCTCCCGTCTGGTGTGCCTGGACTCCTCTGTGCTCCTCTAAATCCTACTCAGATCCTGCAAGATATTACTAGTTCCCACCTGTTCCATAAAGTCTCTTTGAACTCTGGGTGCACTTCTAATCTGAACAATATAATTATCACTTATTGTTTATGAAATATATTTATTAAGCATTGGCTAATAAAGGAAAAGAAGGATTAAACAAATAGGTAAGTGCATAAATTACAGTAAACAGGTACGGGTTAACGTGTGCACAAAGTTACATGAACGCAGAAAAGAAAAAGCTAACTCTGGGGAAGATTTCACTTGAGAGGTGACTTTCAAGCTGGGTACTGAGGCATACACATTATTTTCCAAGTCCAGAAAAAAAAAGAGCAAGAAATATTTCAAGCTGAAACACAGTCATGTTTGACTAAATGACAAGAATACATTCTGCATTCTGAGAAATGCATTGTTAGGTGATTTCATCATTGCACAAACATCAATGAACATCCTTACACAAACCTAGATAGCATAACCTACTACACACATAGGCTATATGGTACAGTCCATTGTTGCTGGGCTACAAACCCGTATGGCACATTACTGTACTGAACACTGTAGGCAATCATAACACGATGGCAAGTATTTGTGTATCTAAACAGATTTAACATAGAAAAGGTACAGTAAATACATGGTATAATCTTACAGGACAACCGTCATATATGGAGTTCATCGTTGACTGAATCATTATGCAGTGCACGACTATAATTGTATGTTCCTGTTCTCTGTTTCCTGAAACAGGAAGATGGGTTTTGGAAACCAAAGGAATTGAGCCATGTGAGGTTATTTAACCTCTCTGGTCATCATTTTTCCTGCTTATAAAACGAGATAATGCCAAGTTGTGGTGAAAATTAATTATATAATGCATAATGAAAGACAGGTAGTATCTAGCAGGCATTCAAAAAAATGTTTCCTCCATTCTCTCCTCTAAAATTATAAGCTAAATGAAGACAAGAACTGAACTTTATACTTCCTTCCTATCACCTGCAACGCATAATACAACAACCACACACAATTTCTTACTGACCGGTAATCTCCAAAACATACAAATGTAACTCTTTTTAAAATAACTCCCCTTTGAATCAGATAATATTAATTTATTTGATATAAGTGAAAACAAAATTTTAAACACTCTCATGGCTAGTGCTATATTACCCAATAGGCATACCAAACAAATACATAAGGCATCAGCAAGGCGAGGTTACAGAGAGACAGAGACAGAAGTCTTCTTGAGGATTTAAAAAAACTCAGAATTGCGTTACTTGCTTACCCTTATTTTAGAGTTTAGTGTTGCATTTTGAGTTTCACAGCGCTTAAGGCTCTAATACTTTTCAATATTTAGGGTTCTAAAGGTCTGTTACAACACCTGCTCATAGCTCCTGTAAATGTTTCCCAAATTTTTATCCAGTTAGGCCCTAGAATGAAGACAAAACCACCACAAAGTTAAATAGAGCTTAAAAGAGAAACTGCAATCCACTTACTGACTGCCTGAACCTAACACAGTATTAAGCACTTTACATATTATCTTACTTAATCTTCCAGGCTCTTAACTCCAGGTACAGAAATTCATTCCACTCTACAACTGAACCACCAACTTCCTCACTTGGAAATAGCACTAGTATTCATCTATCTCAAAGGCCTGGTTTAAGGATTAATTAGTAAACACACATAAAATGCCCAAGCGATGCATGCACATATGACAGCTACGCCCTTAATGGAAATTTGACATCCAGACTGGACACTTGTGACACTAAAAGCAGAGAAATGTGTGATACTCAGAGGCATGCAGAAGTGGTGGTGGCAGCAGAACTGATGCTCATCAGAGCTGGCACTGGAGGCAGGATGACTTGGCTTGCCATCCTTTGGCACTTGTGCCCAGAGCCTATTCAATTCCAGTGTTCCAAGCTGTTTAACCACATTCAGTTCACTGTGGGCACCTCAGTATCAGAAAAAGCCTGCCAAAACAAAGTATTTTTAAAAAGCACTCCAAGTGATCAAGGGAATAAAGAGGCTTTTCTTGAAAGAAAGTATCATTTACTGAGATTCAATAAACCACTGCAGTACAGTTGTTGCAATTGCTTATACATTTGCTGTGATATTGGTATATCAGCTTAAGCTAAAAACTAGGACATAGCTCAAAATCAGTGCATCTGGCCAGATGAGGACCTTTGATTCTGTGAGACTGACCATGCATCTACAGCAAATTTTATCAAGAGGATAGCAATAAATAAATCTACATTCCTTGATTAATAAATATATGCAAAGAAGCAGAGTCTATTTTCTCTCAAACTGATCTGAGATTCTTACCACTTCTCACTCCCCCATGTCCTGACAACTCACCCCTATACTAAACAGAGTGGCAGAAGTTAGAAGGATGACTATACCGGACTGAATTTAGTTATCTCAGGCTGATTCGATAATTTGAACAGCCTCATTAAGTAACCTTACTGCATGAAGGAGACACTTATCAAAATACCCTAGTCAGAGGAGAAGAGAGTTGGCCCTACATCCACACAAAGTTCTCTGGCTCTTCACCGGCCTCTGCTGTAGAATATCTGACAGGCTACTCCCATACTGGTAGGCAGTAAGGTACAAATGGTCCTCTGTGGGGATATTTTTCCCAGTGTTGTTGTTATTGTTGAACGGGAATAGTGGTGGGAATGTGCAGGTTCCCACCCTTGTACTGTGGTCCTGGCCATTTGTCTCTGATTGCCATAGACTGAATGTTTATATCTCCCCACAAAATTCGTATGTTGAAGCCTAATCCCCAATGTGGTCATAGTTAAAGGTGGAAGCTTTGAGAGTTGATTGCATCATGCATTGGAATTCTCATAAATGGGATTAGTGTCCTTTTTAATAAAGATACTACCAGATCTCTTCTTACACACTTCATGTAGGTCCTGAGGACCCAGGAGCACTGCCTCAGACTCCATCTGCTTTCTGCCACTGCCTCTATGTCATCACTCTTGTACATGGTGAAAGTGGCCAGCTGCACAGCTTGTAGACCCCAAGACCCATATCACCTGGGAAAATCAAGTGGTTTATTGGCTTGGAACAATAATGAGAACTGAGCAGAAGACAATACTTCATTCACTCCATTAATATACACATTATATCATAATAAGCTGAATCACCTTTATTTTTTAAACTAAATCATGGAAGTTTAGTCAGAATTAGTCAAAATTTGAAGACTGGACCCTATACTACTTTTTCATCCTTCTATCCCCAGATGCTTGGAGCATAATAAACTCCCAGTTTTTGTTTTTTATTCTTAAAAAACACTGAATACATGAGAGAAAAAGGTGTTGTGCCTCACTGGCTGGGATAAAGACCACAAAGTCAGTACACAAGTTTATTAATTATCTGGCTATGTCTTCTTCCACTTGACAGCTTAACTATCTGTACTTAACTATATATCCGTGCTATTTCCTGACATGATTCTCACAGTAAGTATTCTCCAGTTACTCCTTTTCTAATTCATATAAATCTCCAAATTGCAACTATGGTTATGATCTAACTATAGTTACATATGTATAAAGTTCTTTAAGTCAAATATCTCTGTATAACTCACAGTGACATATATACAGTAGGTTCTCAATCGTTTGTCAGAAAACAAAAGAATATACATTAAAAAGTTGATGAGACATTCGCCCCAGGAAAAAGAAAAACGTCAAATGCATACATCACTAAGTGGCATAAAATTTTTGTGACCTCTCTGAAAACCATACTTGAGCCACAGGATAAAATCCCTTGTACAAGCCGGGCTCGGTGGCTCAGCCTGTAATCCCATGCTTTGGAAGGCTAAGGTGAGTGAACTGCCTGAGCCCGCGGGTTCGAGACCCACCTGGGCAACTTGGCGAGACCACATCTCTACAATAAATAAATAAATAAATTAGCCGGGCATGGTAGCGCACGCCTGTAGTTCCAGCTACTTAGAAGGCTGAGGCGGAAGGATAGCCTGAGCCCAGCAGGTCAAGGCTGCGGTGGCCGGGAGCAGCCACTGCACTCCAGTCTGCGCAACAGAGTGAGACTCCAACTCAAAAAAAAAAAAATCCCTTGTACAATACAAATGTAGGTGGCAGTTATATGACGCAAGGAACTTAACAATATAAAGTCATTCAAAACTAAAATGATCATTTTAAAAAGAAATTGCTATGTAATGGAAAAATTAAGGTCATGAGATTGAAAGCTTAACTTCCACTCCACACAATGAAGATGACGCTAACAAAGTGGAAGATGACACTGATAAAAATGATGGTGGCAACAGAGGAGGAAGAAGAAGGCAACAGACGAAAAAGGAGAAAAGAAAATATTACTGTAAAGAGAAAACTAATGCTATTTAAAACTAAAGTCAGATTTTACGGCACTATTTAGGCCCCTGTGCTTTTCAGGAGTTGAGTCTTCATGGCCTGACCATTGTTAGTAAGAATGTATTGATCACTCACCATGTACAAGGCACTGTGCTAGACTCTAGAGATAAAACAAAGTGTAAGGCCACATCAAAGATCTCATCTAACTAAAAAGGCTAAATATATATATAAAAAGGTAAACCGCAGCAAAAAAGTAAGTTTTAGTCCTTGACACCCAACTCTCACTGCACACAAGAAAATCAATTCCAGGTGGACTGTAGGTTGAAAAATGAGAGGTAAGCCAGTATAGCTTATAGAAATAACAGGGAATATCTTCATGACATTGGGATAAGTAAATAATTTACAGCCAAGACACAAAAAAAGCTATTAAAAAAGGAAAAAAATTGTCTAAAATGAGCCAATTAAAATTAAGAACTTCTGTTCTTTAAAAGATACCAAAATAAGAGAATGAAAAAGCAAGTCATAGAGTAAGAGAAAATTTTTCAACACACATAAACAATAATGTGCCTGTATTCCAACAAACATTTTAAAAATTCATACAAGTTGGGGGGAAGGGTAATGACACAGACTCCTTAATTTTAAAAACTGGCAAAAAGCCCAAGTTTCCATCAACAGATGAGCAGAAACAAAATATGGTATATACATACAATAAAATATTATTTAGCCATAAAAAGAAATGAAATTCTGATACATGCTAGAACATTAATGAACCTTGGAAACATTATGCTAAGTGACATATGCCAGACACATTCTCTTATATGAGGTACCTAGAATAGGCAAATTCATAGAAATGAAAAGTAGATTAGAGGTTGCTGGAGACTAGGAGGAGGTGGAAATGGGGAGTTCTTGTTTAATGGTTATAGAGTGTCCGCTTGGGGTGATAAAAAATAGTTTTGGAAATAGTGGTGAGAGTTGCACAATACTGTGAATGTACTTAATGCCACAAAATCATATGCTTAAAAATGTTTAAATGGTAAATATTCTGTTATATATATTTTATCATTTTTAAAAAATTAATAATGTAATATCCCCAAAACCATTGGATTGCACACTTTTAAACTGGTAAATTATATGGTATGTATTTATATCTCAATAAAGTTGTTTTAAAAACTGGCAAAAGACTCGGACAGAAAATTCACAGAAAAAGGCTACCTAAATGGCCAAAAAAGGGGGAAAGGTGTATAACTTCATTAGTAATCAGAGAAGAATAAAATGCCTACATACATGCACACACACAATGCACCATTATGCACCAAGTAGAATGGCTAAACTAAAACAGATTGACAGTACCTAGTGTTCACAAGGATGTAGAGGAAATAGAACTCTCCTATACTCCTAGTGGGAGTAAAGATCAGCACAACCTCTTTGGAAAAAGAACTGTACCTACTAAAGTTAAATCTGCCACTTCTTAGTATGTACCCAACAGAATTTCATTTTGATATACATCAAAAAATGTATGTATACAGGAATGGTCACAGCAGCATTATTCATAATAGGCAACGACTAGAAACAACCCAAATGTCTTTCAGCAGTAGGATGGATAAATCAATATCATGGTCTGTGCATACAATGAAATACCATATAGCAATAAAGATGAAGCAACTACAGCTACATGCAATAATGTGGATAAATCACATAAACAATGCTGAATTCAGAAAGCTAGATGCAAAAAATTGCTTAACGAATATATTTATTCCGTTTATATGTTTCCAAAATGTGCAAATTAATTTCTGGTGTTATAATTCATAAAGTGGTTACCTTTGGGGAACCGGAAATGGTAGAAGAATTGAGAGGGTAACTAGGGGGCTACTGGGTACTGGAGATGCCGACTTTGGATCTAGACAATAGTTACACAAGCATGTTCACTTCCGTAATTTAAGTAGTACTCTTAAGATTTCTACACTATGTTTTGCCTATATTTACAATTCTTAAAAATCTTAGTCCCTGTCATTATTGCCTTTTCCAGTAAATATAGCAAGTTTGCAATACATCACAACCAAAGAAGAAATGTACTATACATAAGTCAATGTTCTTCAGTAGGATGAATTAAGTATAGATTATAGAAAGGCAGCAGGAACACGTTAGATAGAAAATAGTGGGAGGCTAACGTCAACATAGTTCATGTAAAGGAAAGGGCTGAAAAACTGCATTAACCTTCTCAGAACTGGACCACAAATTAAATGCAAATTCAATCCACAGCATAAAAGAATCTATGATTTAAAATTATTTTTGATAATAATAAATGTTTTCATAAAAATTTTAAAACTCATATATCTTTAAAATTAAAAAAGAATTTCATCTTTTTGCCTGTAATAGGAGAGAACTGGTATGTAAGACAATAGGCTTCCAAAAAGCAAAGATCTAAAATTCATTCATTTACTCAGCAATTAAGCACCTTCCATGTGCACATCACAGAGTGCTCACTCTGTGAAGCTTGCAAGACAGTGTAAGACAAGGCACAGCAGTGTGTGGATGGCTCCCAAGGGAGCAGCACAAACTTCAATTGCTTGAGAAGCTGTAAAAGGAAAATATCTCTTACCGTGAAGTGGGGCTAGAATTCAAGGCAATCTCAGAGATACAGAATTGAGCTAGGCCTGAAAGGGTAGGCAGTATAGATACCAAGATTAGAGGGTGAGGTGTTATAGACCAATAGAAGAGGATGGGAAAGGACACCAACAAAGCTGAAGAAGCAGACATGACCAGAGTGTTAACAGAAGAGCAGACGAAATCTGTTGGGTGGAGGATGAAGAACATATAAAGGACAATAAATGATACTCCAAAAACTTTGGAATTTATCCTTTAAGATTTGGGTAGTTTGCGGGTGTTATTGTTGTGGAAGTAAGAGGGGAATATAAAAAAAGAAGTATCTGACAGAAAATCAATCTGACAATAAGTAAAGAATGAATCAAAGAGAAGAAAAACGAAGACCAGCTAGAAAACTGTTGGAGTAATGTAAACTTAAAATGATAAAGATATTAAAAAAGGGAGAAAGGAAAGGAGGGATAGGAAGAAGATCACAAAGAAGAAAGATTTTAAAAATTCAAAGGTTTTCAGACATGAAAAAAACAAGCTAATTTTGCTTGCCAACAAGCCATCGGATCATGCACTTTTACAGCATGGTGCTGCCCCGATCAACTCCGTCCTCAAAGTCTGGACAATATCAGAAGCTTGGACCAGAAACAAAATCAGTCTGCCTGAGACTTCAATGTGTGCAAGAAAGTGTAAGATAGCAAGGCACAGTAGTTTGGGCTTGGGCCCCAAAGGAGCAGCACAAACTATAATAGCTTAAGAAGCTGTAAAAGAAAAATATATTTTATAGTAAAGTCAGGCTAGAATGTAGGGCAGTCTCACAGGAACAGACATGAGCTGAGTCTCAAAAGGTAGGCAGTACAGATATCAAGATTACAGGTTGAGGTATTTTAGACCAGCCACACAACACACGCACACCCGCATATGTAAATTGTCATGTATAAAATTAGATAAAGGTACGTGTGTGTTTACCTAATCAGCTAACATACTTTGAGTAGAAGGAAAAGTAAAAGTTTTGTGAAGTTTAATCTAAACATGAAAAAGCTGAATTAGTTCACTCGCCACATTTGGGATAAACACAATGAAAAGGACTGAGGGAAAGGGCTCCACTACTCTTTATTCACATCGAAGAGAAAGCTGACATGCCAACTTCCACTATGCCAAGAGCATTTGAGCTGAGAACTCAAAAGGAAATGCTGAAGATTGCAAATTATTTTTGTGTTCATGGTCTTCATCATCATCAGTTTATAGAATATTTGTTAGACATTGAAGGAGTAAGCAGATTTGATTTATTTTAATGCAGGCAGATGGCTTGGTCATGGAAATTGTGAAGAGATTTACTGAGCGGCTTCATCAGATCAAGGACATTATGGAATTAAAGGGCTCTAAGAGACCTTACTGGTCCAGCTAGCTGTAGCTCACAACATTATACTTTCTTATTAATGAGAAAGACAACTCAACCCCCCAAAATTCAAAATAACTAAAGTGGGGACAAAGGGACATGAGGGGACAGAGCACAACTAATCTGCCCAAAGAACTGCAAATGTTAAAATTGAAACTGGAGATATATATTAATCAACAAGCAATCAAAATATGTCTTGTGCTGAAAACAATGAAATCACAAATTAGAAAAAATTAAAATCACAATTCCAGAAAATATTTTCATGAAAATGAATCATGATTAGTTTCTTTAACTATTTTGGAGTACAAAACTCAAGAACTATCTCTTATCAGTGCAGCTCAGTTTCAAGAAAAAATTTAGTGATCTGAAAACAAATTCTCCTTACCAAGATAACACAGTAGGTAGTGAGTTTATTAATCTCAGATTTTAGTTCTGTCAACGAAACTAACTGTCCATTTTAGAGAACACCTGGCTTTGTATAAAAACATCCTCTTCCATGAAAATGCAAAATAAGAACATCTGAAAAACACTATCAATAGTATAAAATCAATGGCATAAAATCATAATCAAGATGTGCCCTAACCATACCCCCTCAAAGCTTTCCGTTTAATTATCACTATTTCCTAAAACTTGCTGTTTTTTTAAAGTTCACAGGCTTTTCGCTTTTAATCAATAATAGCACTAGTAAAATGTCTGTATTCATCATGTAACCTAGCATAGATAAAATTTAGAAACCTATGCTTGTCTTATACAAAGAAAAATCATCATCAGAGAAAAGCAAAGAAAGGTCACAGAAATCAAGTTAAAGGATCAGAATACAGTGATTGCGGTAAAATGAAGATACTGTCATATTTATAGCCTGCTTTGAGTTGACCCTCTCCTGACATGTACAAGATCTGTCTGAGATAAAGGATTTAAAAGAAAAAGTAGGTAAGTACATAGCCTAAGCCAAAATGAGCAGAAATCAATTTTAAAATAAAATTTAAAAATAAGATTATATTTGAACCACTTTTTTATAATCTTTCTACAACAGATGGAGATGGTTTTAATTCCTAGAATACAAATTACCATAACGTTTTATTATATTGGTGGGGGGAGGGAGAAAGAAAAGTCAAGTAACTATTTTGGAGAAAGTTTTATAAACATGCTAAAACCAGCCACATATTATCTCCAGCTTATCTTATTATCAATATCCTCAATACTGGAAACCATGTCAAAGAATTATAAGATTACAGAACTGGAAAAGAACAGGAGATTACCTAATCTAATTCCCTCATTTGGCAAATGAAAGCTGGTGTGGAGAATCACATGATACGCCCAGGTCACACCTCCAGTGGCATATCCTGAGTAAGATCTCATCTCCTGACTTAAAAAGTGAGACTGATCAATCCTCGTAACAATAATTGCCAGTAACTATTTGCTATATGCCATATATACATTTACACACTTTAGAGATACCGGGTTTCATTTGATTTAGAACCTCTCAACATAGTAAGAAGGCCACCTCCACTTTATAAGACCGACTCAAGCTCAGGACATCAAATAGCATTCCCAAAGCCATAGGACAGAGAAGTGACAAGTCCAGAATTCAAACCCAATATGTCTGACTATACAAAGCCCACTTTTACACAATGTTCCTGTTGCAGGAGTTTTGAACTCCACTGTCAGCTTAAATCAGCAACCTCGGGTTCTTGTCACAGGACCAAGAAGATTAAGGAACGCGACACCAAAAGGGTGAGTAAAAGAAGTTTATTAAGCAACAAAGCTCTCCAGAAAAAGAGAAGGGACCCAAAATGGGCAACCCAGTACTAGGAGGTTTTTTTGTGGTTTTTATCTGATCTTTTCTGGGGGCATTTCTCTCATTTACATCTCATCCACCCCTTACTTCCTGAGACCCAATTCTTACTGCACATGCGGGTCCTTGACCAAAGTTACTCCATTTTGAATATTACCCATAAGTACCACAGAAAAGCCCACACAGGGAGGTAAAACTTCAATGCTAATGCTATGTTAATGATATTATAATAAGCCAAGGTCAAGTTAGGACATTTAGTTAAGCTACTGCACTTGCATTTAAGCAGCAAAAAGTCCCTTTTAGCAGTATATCCTGGGTTGAAATGATGTTCTTAACCACACTCACTACATTTTCAGCCAACAGTTATATATTGGAGGTGATGCAGGGGGCGTTCCTGCAAGTGTTAAGTCTCTTCTCCTCAAGACCCTTCTCTCTCTGTTTGTCTAACCAGTATCTGACTGTCTCCTCTCTCACTATTGTCTCCCCAAAAGTCTTAAGTGTGTATATCCAAACAATTCCACTTCAGGCAAGCTAGACTACAGAAATATCCATACAAATGTACAAAGATGATCACTACATCATGAATATCAAAAATAAGACACAACATAAATGTGCAATGGGAAATGGCTAAAAACTATGGTATGCTTGCTATGAAATACTAAATTGCTATTAAAAAGAATGAGATAAATCCATGTAACAGATGTGGTAAGATGTCCATATTAAATTGCTGTGTTTAAAAAATAGACTGTAGAGCAAATTTGTGGTATGGTTTTATTTAAAAGAAACATGTACTTGCAGGCTTTCTTTGTGATCAGAAAAAGTCTAGAGCAATGAAAAACAAAGACAGAATATTTAGTGCGTGGAGGTAGGGTGTGAGTCATTTCTTAAGCATGTCATGTTTGCATTTTTATGCCCAGAATATGTACTCTTGAGATTTTTTAAATTATAATATAAAAATAAAGAATTTTAAAGGAGTTCTTTATCTATTTTAATACATGCATATTCAATTTAATGTCATCCTATATAGTACAGATTAATTGTATGGCTACGTGTCTTTAAAGCAATTTCAAAAAAAAAAGTATAATCTTCCATTACAGAACATTAGCATTTCACGTAGAGTCCAAGGACTGATGGGGGTCTTCAAGACCCTTTTAGAAAGTCTGTGTGGTAAAAACTACTCTTCTTAATAATAGCAAAATGTTTTGCCTTTTTCCTTGGGTTGACATTTGGATGGATGGTACAGAAGCAGTGGTGGGTGAAACTGCTAGCACCTTATTGCAAGTTAAGGCCTTGGCACTCGACTGTTCTAGCAGTCACTATAGTCTTTGCCATCATGTACTCAGTTAAAAAGAAAATCCAGTTTCACTAAAGAATGTCCTTGATGAGGCAGTAACAATAATTTTATTAAATTTTGACCTTTTATAATGTTCTGTGTGACAAAATGGATTGTATAAAACATAATAACTTACGCTGCATACGAGACCAACATGTTTACCCCAAGGTAAAGCACTGATGCAACTGCTTGAACTCAAAGCTGAGGAGACTCATCACTTCCCTTCATGGATCAGCATGTTTACTTGAAAGGACAACTCACAGACAGACTACAGTTATTCAAACTTATGTATTTAGCAGACATTTTCTCAAAACGAAACAAAATGAGACTAACAATTCAATGGAAATAACAGACTATTATTTGCTGCCAATGATACATTTCAAAAGAATATTCAGATTTTTTGAAAACTTGTATCTGGTATTGTGATGTAATACTTAAAGACTTAAAGACTGTTTTTATGAGATCAGTGGTTATATAAATAAATGTGATTTCTTACAATTATACCATGTAATATATATCAACTTCTGTAAGATCCGCATAACACAGTGAACAAATATTTCCCAATGAGCAACCATAACATTACAAAAAGCCATGCATGAATACGAAAACCAATGGATTTTAATATAAAGTAAGAAATGTTTACTGACATGATGTCCGATTTTGCACTGCAACCGATTATTTAAGAAACTACCACATATCATGTTTTGGTAGGATATCAAGGAGGAATATCCAAAATTACTTGAAAATGCTATCAAAATACTACATATCCATGCGAAACCAGATAGTCATCACATATTTCAACAAAATCAAGACAACATATCACAATAACTGAGATGCAGACAGAAGAATCCAGCTGTCTTCTAATGAGTCACACATTAAGAAATTTCCAAAAATGTAAAACAGTGCCACTCTTCTCACTAATATTATTTGGTTTTGGAGGGAAAAAAATCACTACTTATCATAAAAAACATTTGTATCAATATGTAATGAATGTCTTGCTTTAAATGAATTATAAAGATTTTTAAGTATTTTAAATTTTCTCACTTTTAAAGTGTAACATGGGAAATATCAGTAGACATAATCCATATAAATAAAAGCTGTTTGCAGCCCTCAATAAAGGACCCAATAATTTTTAAGGCCAGAAAGTTTGAGAATCTTTGCAGTACACTTCTAACACATTTTTCGCATGTTCTGCATACTGTCTTACATCTTGGCCAACAAGAACTAGCATAGCAGTCAGTATTTACACACAGCTGATATGAATAAGTGAACTGTACTACAAGCTTTCTTAACCAACGAAAGCCTAAAATGCTAACCTGATTTGAATATACTGCAAGAAGTGATAAAGTTTACTGAACTGCAACCTCTGTTTCTGCCATGTATTTTGTGTTCTGGCAAATGATCTTGACCCATGGAGGCTGAGACAAGTGGTATAATTGATAGTAGTGGATCTGGCCCAAAGAAACAAAGATTAAGTAGCCTGACTGATATTGGATGTTTGCTGTTATTTAAGTCATCTTTAAGCTCATGGTTGAGGATTAATTTATGTTTAGTTGACAACTTTTGACTTTTTGAGAGATTGTATAAACAATACTGTGAACTGAGAGGAAGGTCCATAAGGGTATGAACCACAGCTCAGATAAACTATGAAAGGAAATATGTAGACTTTAAGAGAAAGGAAGAGAATAGGCGGGGTAGACAACTGTCATTCTCCATTGGGAGAAGATTATAATGCCCTCGTGAGGAACAGGTTTAGTTAATGCTCCTTTTTTTAAAATTTTTATTTTGTGTGGTACACTTTAGGATTCGGTATACAAGTGTGGTCATCATACAGGTAAAACTTGGGTCCCCTTTTGGTCCCAAATTTGCCTGGTTTGAGATCAGATACCCTTAGTGATGCTATGACCCCGCCTCTCCCAGCAGTTTCTAGTACTGCCAATACCTTTCTTAAAGTATTATGTTAAATGTTCAGGGTTCGTTTATGAGTGAGAGCATGTAGTACTCAGTTCTTTGTTTCTGTGATAGATAACAGTATTATAGACTCTAAATCCACCCAAGTTGCTGTGAAGTCCATAATTTTGTCCTTCTTTATGGCTGCATAATATTCCATTGTGTATATGTAACACGTTTTTTATCAAGTCCAGTTTCAATGGGCAGCACAGTTGGTTCCATGTTTTTGCTATGGTGAATAGTGCTTAATGCTTCTATTTCTACAAAAAGAAAAAAAAAGCATCTCCAGTACTTTATACATAGAGATGAGGGAAGAGAGAGGAGGCCTCAGACTTTTAAAAGTGTTATTTTAACTAATTATCTCTGTTCTTGGGAGACTAGCTCTAATATAAGAATATCAGGCATGGAAATGGTAAATTTCAAGGTTCTAAAGGAATTGTCAAAAGTCGAAGATCATTCTTTACCATATGGAACAAAATCTTCAAAATTCCTTAGAGAATACCATATTAAAAATGAACAATTTCAAAATTTTAGAATTATAGATAATTAAAAATCAATTTTGAAAGACCTATATTTATTGCAATTTTAAATAAACTTCCAAAGAAGTCATGAGATTTGGAAAAAAAACTATGAAAATTGATCTCTATTATCTATTTCACGAAATGTATACAAAGGTTTAAAGATCAGTTGAAGCTACAAAAGGTGCCTGATCCTAAACCAGGGAAAGTGAGGACCAGTTGGAGGCCCAAACTTCACCTGTATATATATTACTTAGGTACCTAATCCTAACTTGTACCCCACATTTTTATAATAAAATAAAAATTAGTTGAAGCTGACACAGTTACACCAAGTCCTTAAAGGCAAAAATTATATTTTTCTTTAAAAAAGAAAAAATATTATTTTCAGGTACTGTATGTGCACCACCTATATTAGTGAGCAATCATTCATAAGTATTTACTGAGCCATTATTACAGTTCCAGGCATGGTACTGTCATTTGGGGGAAAATATACACAATGGAATATTATGCAGCCATAAAGAAGGACAAAATTATGGACTTCACAGCAACCTGGATGGACTTAGACTCTATAACGCTGAGTGACCTATCACAGAAAGAGCTGAGTATGTCACATGTTCTCACTTATACGCGGACCTTGAACAATGATTGCAAAAC
>CAUYQG010196787.1:0-21643 GCA_963574415.1 Tarsius wallacei
TAATTCCGGCTACTCGGAAGGCTGAGGCAGAAGGATCGCCGGAGCCCAGCAGGTCGAGGCTGCGGTGGCCGGGAGCGGCCACTGCACTCCAGTCTGGGCGACAGAGTGAGACTCCAACTCAAAAAAAAAAAAAAAAAAAAATCAGAACAGTGGTTCCTATAGGAGACAGTAGCCTCAGGGATTGACTTATCAAGGGCATGAGGGGATTTTCATAGGTGATGCTATGTTCTTTTTCTTTTTTTTAATATATATATTTTTTATTATAGAGATGTGTGGTACAATTCAGGGTTTGTTCTTCTTCTTAATAGAGGTTTGGGTTACAAGATGTATACATTTGTCAAAATTCAGAGAATGTATAGTTAGGATTTGTGCATTTTCCCAAATGTGAATGACTTTTTAACTGTAAAAAATGTGGTCTCCCAAATTGTTCTGAGCAGAATTGGTGGCCTATGGCCTGCCAAAGGCTAAGGTAGCATGGTATGGTGAAAAGGGCCCAGACTTTAAAGTCAGCCTGACATAGGTTTCAATCCTGGCTTAACCATTAGGCTGTGTGTCCTTGGGTAAATTACTTAACTTCTCTGTTTCCTTATCTGAACCAAGGAGGCAGTAATACAATGCCCGACATATAATAAGTGTTCCATAAATGGTAGTCAATAATAAATGATACATGAGATTATTTGGGGTCACAGGGCCAAAGGTGTATCATTGCACATCTCACAAATACCATTTCAACCAAGGTGTCAGCCTACTAAGAATTTTATATGTATCTTCCTTGAGGCATTTGTACTTTCATAAAGTCCTGTGAAGATTAAAACCTTAAAGGAGTGCCAGCTCTTCCCCCACCAAGGAGTAAATGAATGAAGACTTGAAACAGTTCTTGGCAGATTGGCTCTCAATTCACTGAGCTGCACTCACCTCAGGGTCTGTGCCCTCTTCATAAGAGCGAATGCTGAAGGCCATGCCTTCAAACATGTGATCTACTCGCACCACAGCCAAAGCCAGCTTGGCCACTGTCAGATTTGCTGTCTTCCCAAAAAACTCCATCTTGTGACCAGCACGCTCAATTATCCTCAGAATTCTGCAAGAAACCGCAGGTGGAGAAGAGCAGTTCTACCTTTGAACGTGAAAACTCATTATCCTTACAAGACTTTTCGCATTGTAAGACTTTTCCTTGAGTTTTAGACACTATCATTGTATCGTTTAGGAGTTATTAGGTAAGAGCACTGGCTTTGGAATCACACAGGCTGAGATCTAAATGTTAGCTCCTGTAATCTCTAACTGTGTAGTCAAGTAAAATAATCTCACTGGGCTTCAGTTTCCTCACCTGCAAAGTCAGAGGTAATATTGCACTCTTCTCAAAAGATTGTGTTGAAAATTAAGTGAAATTATTGTACGGAAAGCCAGACCTTTCAGAGCCTTGAAGGCTCTTATTAGAAGTCTGGATTTTGTTCTACATTTATTGGAAAGTCACTGAGTGGTTTTAAAAGCAAGAAAATGACATGATCTGATATATGCATTAAAAGATCACTCTGGCTGCTGTGTAGATGACCCACAGAAGACCAATAGCAGAGGCAGAGATACTAGTTAAAAGGTTATTGTAGACAATCACATGAGAGAAATGGGGTTAGGACTAGGGTGGTTGTGGTGGTGGAGATGAAGAGAAGCAGATGGATTCCACTGGAATATTTAAAGGACTTTATAAAATGGATGTACAGTACCTCCTACAAGAGTTGGTTATTAACTGAGTTAAAGGGAGGTAACTAGTACTATTTTCAAGTTTTTCGCTTTAGCACTAGTTGGATGCATTTAACAGAAATTCAGAACACTGGGGGAGCACAAAGTTTGGGGAAATAAATTGGGGGTTTGGTTTGGGGTAACTATTTATTTGAAAAGAGGTGCCGGTCATGGTGGCTAATGCCTGTAATCCCAGTACTTTGGGAGACTGAGGTGGGAGTATCTCTTGAGGTCAGGAATTCAGGACCAGCCTAAGCAACATAACGAGACTCCGTCTCTTAAACAGAAAAAAATAAAAATAAAAATTAAGATTCAATTAGAATTTGAATGCATTATTTCATCGTTGGAATTTGAATAAAATGACCCCATTGCATTATACTGAGTTTTCAATGTGTAACTACCTAAATTTTAACATCATTCATGACTGTATGCTAAGAAATTAATAATATATACAGTCGTCCCTTGATATCTATGGGGGGTTGGTCCAGAAATCTTGCAGTGACCAAAATCCGTGGATGCTCAAGTCCTGATATAAAATGGGATAGTATTTGCATATAACCTATGCACATCCTCCCATATACTTTAAATCATCTCCAGATTACTTATAATATCCAATACAATGTAAATGCTATATAAATACTTGTTATTCTATATTGTTTAGGGAATAACGACAAGAAAAAAGTCTGTGCTTGTTCAGTAAAGACACAGTTTTATTTTTAGAAATATTTTCAACTCACGGTTGGTTGAATTCACAAATGCAGAACCCACAGATACAGTGGACTGAGTGTATTTTAAATTTTATGAAATAATTTTTTTTAACCAAAGTACTATTACTTACTGATTGCTTACTTCATGCAGATCAGAGGCTGAGTCATTCTGCTTTTTCAAAACATTGTTGATTATTTGTAATATAATCTGGGTTAGGTTCATACTTATCTCATCACATTGTGAAATATCGGATACTTTAGAAACAATAATTTTTGTCTCTTCTTTATCCAGAGGTGGGGATTCATTTATCAAATTTAAAATGTGCTCTGCAACATCATCTGCATTCTCTGGGGAAACAAAATTGAACCATAAAAACTCCATTGTTTAGTTTTGTGCCATGCTGGTCAATTTCCTTCTTTTTAAAGAGTAAAGACAATGAAACAGAAATACATACCAACGTAACAACTTTTACAGAAGGGAAATGTTGACCCTTTGTTTCTACAATAGCTGTAGTCCCAGAAAGTAGCACGTAAGTCAAGTTTTTATTCCTTTAAAAAGTTTTTATTCATTAAATCCTTTCTTCAAATGCACCAGGGAAATCTTTTAGTCACTGAAAAATTATCTTGAAATTTGACTCTAATTAAGTTAAGACTTTTGAGTATCAGATTGAGTATCAGATTGAGTTAATTAGATTCCACCTATACTCAAATATCAGTAAACACTCAGTCTGTGTTGTCAGAATTAAGGGTGGTGGTTACATTTTCCTGTCAAGAACCATCAATCCACAGGGAAAAAAGCAAATATGGACTGCATCACAATAAAAAGCAATTAATTTAGAATTTCTAGAGGGTAAGAACAATAAATATTAACTTGCCCGCTTTGTTCTTCACTTTTTATTATGGAAATTCTCAAGCAAACACAAAAGTAGAAAGAATAAAATAATTAATCCCCACGTTCCTCATGAATCATCCAACTTCAACAAGTGTCAGTGAATGGCTAATCTTGTTTCATCTACATCACCACCCACATTTTTCCCCCACCCCAGATTACTTTAAAGTAAGTCTTGGACATCATACAATTTCATCCATAAATACTTTAGTATGTATCTCTAAAATAAAGGACTTTTGTCATAACCATAATACCAATTAAAATAAAATAAATTTAAAAATTAACAATAATATTCAAAACCATCAAATATCCAGTGTTCAAATGTACTTAATTGCATCATAAATGCTTTTTTTTTTTTGCTTTTTGATTCAGAGTCTCACTCTATTGCCTAGGCTGGAGTGCAGTGGCACACTCAAGGCCAACGCAACCTTGACTTGCTGGGCTCAGGTGATCCTTCCACCTAAGCCTCCAGAGTAGCTTGGACGCCACCATGCCCGCTAATTTTTTGTTTTTTGTGGAGACGAGGTCTTGCTATGTTGCCTATGCTGATCTAAAACTCCTGGGTTCAAGCAATCCTCCTAACTTGGCCTCTCAAAGTGCTGATATTACAAGCACGAGTCACCACACCCTGCCCATAAGTGGTTTTTAAAAATAGTTGGGGTATTTTGAATCATCTCTCACTTTTTTTTTTAGTCAGAGTCTCACTCTGTCACCCAGGCTGGAGTGCAGTGGCATGCTCATGGCCACCCCAGCGTCGACCAGCTGGACTCAGGCGATCCTTCCGCCTCAGCCTTCCAAGTTGCCAGAACTACAAGTGCATGCTACCACACCTGCCTAAGTTTTTGATATATTGTAGAGACGAGGTCTCACCAAGTTGCCCAGGCTGATCTCAAACCCCTGGGTTCAGGCAATCCACTTGCCTCAGCCTCCCAAAATGCTGGGATTACAGGCTTGAGCCACCACGCCCGGCCTATCACTCACTTTTAAAGTTAAGAGCTGTGTTAAACAAATACAACATAAATTAGATTTTACTTCAATATAACATATATAAGGCTGAACTTTGTTGTGGTGTCTTCCTAGCTTAAAGCACTCACATTCAAGTCCAGTAACTAAAATACAAAGAAAAATAATTGAAAAATACAATCTGTTCAGAAAAATTCCAGAGAGAGATTGCACTCATAATACAGTTAATCCAAGTTGTATTGAAATAACCAACTCTGTTTGGGGAAACAAAATGATTTAGCATGAAATTCATTCATTCATTCTCTCCTCTCTCCCCTTCCCTCCCTTCCTCTCCTTCAATGACCTTTATAGTTGTTAGCATCTCCTCAAATCTCTCTCCTACCACAAGCTCCGCACTACTTAAACCCCCCAAAAACCTTCACGGGCTATTTTTTTCTTTCTCCCCTTTCCCCCTCATTTTATTGCTTTATTCTACTTTTTTCTGCAAACAACTCTCTGTCCTCATCAATGTAAATTAAACAATTGCAACTGAGGTCTTCTCTATCTCCCCCTTAACCATTACCACAATCTGCCCAACAATGGCTCACGAAGGAATTAAGCTAGCAAAGATAGAGTTCTCCCTGAGGAGATGGGAGGAAGGGAGGAGATTAAACAAGGTTGTAATTGTTTCTAAATTAATATTTTGTCCCTGTTAGTATTTATCTTCTGGTAAATTTAAAAAGTTGAGATAACATTAAGACTAGGGATAAAAGAAAAAGATAGCGACCTTTTCACAGACCTTTCTTCTGCTCTAATTAGATTGTTCAGGCTTTGCTGAAAATGGAATAGCCAGGGATGCCTAGTCATGATTCGTTGGACTTCAGTGGTGCGATTTCACTTCATGCAGTCCCTGCTGTGGCAGAATGAAAGTAAACAACAGGCCAATGGGGGACTAACTATACTGTGGAAAGTAATTATAGACTTTTCATCTGGAGTTAGATAGTTTTTAAGAAAAATTCAGGATAAATTACACTCATTGTGTAAAAAATGTAGGTCCTCAAGCAAAGGCAATAAAAGGAATCATTTTGTATTAGTTACAAAATAAATTGACCCCCGTTGCTTGAAATATTATTACAATTAATCTGCCAGTAATTTCAAAAATCAAAATAATATCTGTTATTTATTGAGCAATTTCTTTTTAAATTTTTTATTCTTTTTATTTTAAAGATGTGGGGTACACTTCAGTGTTAGGTATACAAGTGTTGATTATGCAGGTACCCTTGTTGATGAGGTATGCCCTCCCTCCCCTAGCAATCTCCCTCAACTGCCAATCCCACCCACCCTCCCCTGACAGTTTCCCACTACTGCCTATTGCTTCCTTATAGTATTATAATTGTTCAAGATTCGCTTATGAGTGAGAACATATTGTACCCTGTTCTTTGTTTCTGTGATAGATCACTGAGTATGATTGACTCCAAATCCATCCAAGTTGCTGCAAAGTCCATATGTTTGTCCTTCTTTATGGCTGCATAATATTCCATTGTGTATACGTACCACATTTTTTTAATCCAGTCCAGCTTCGATGGGCAGCATGGTTGATTCCATGTTTTTGCTATTGTGACTAGAGCTGCAACAAACATACATGTGCAGGTATTTTTTTTGTAGAATGATTTGAGTCCTACTGAGCAATTTCTATGATCCTGAGTTCTAGATTATCTAGTACTGCATAACAAATCATCCCAAAACTTAATGGCTTAAAGCAACAACTCATTATTATCACTCATGTTTCTGTGTGTTGACAAGGTTCAGTTGAGCAACTCTTACTTGGGCTCTCTCACGTAGTTGCTCATGTAGTCTCTCAGATGGCAGCTGGGTCTGGACACAGCTGAAGGCAAATCTGGGCTAGAAATCCAAGAGGGCTCATTGACATGGCAGGCAGTTGATGCTGACCGTGGACTTGTCAGTTGGGGCTGTTGGCTGTACTCCCTATACAAGGCCGCCCCCAGTGGCGTGGGCTCATCGGTGTGCCAGATCGGCTTGTGATGAACTGGAGCCAGCTTGTACCAGCTGGTGAGAACTGATTTGTTACATTTTCAGGAATTTTGTGAGCTGGTTGTTAAACACAGCCATTATTAAAAATTAAATTATATAAACTTACAATTAAATAAATTATATTAAAAAGAATGGTGATATTCAACCCCCATCACTTCCTAATTATTTTGCTACATTTTACTAATCTATGTTCTTGTAATTATTTACATCTATTGTATCCGTGTGTGCATCTTTTACCAACTTCATAGTTCAGTGACTACACGTTCTAGTTTGTATTCAGTCATGGGAGGAGTAGTATCACATAATAAACATTGGCAAATGCTACATGTTAGTACGTTTTTGAGGGTAGAGCTGATTGTTAAACACAGAGGGTGCCAAAAAATGTATACACATTTTAAGAAGGAAAAAAACTATTAAAATTGTAATACTCAATATATACCAAAAACAAAAGATGAATACGAGTCACATTTGACATCTGCAATTGCCAAGAGATGCTCAAAGTGGTTACCATCAGCGTCCAGACTCTGTTGATTATGGCAAACATCTCTTAACATCTCTTAATATATGTATACATTTTTTGGCAACCCTGGTATTTTCCAGCACACTACAGCTTGGGCTTCATACAGCACAGTGTCTGGTTCTGAGAAAAAGCGTCTCAAATGAGTGTATACCAAGAAAAAGGATGCAAAAACTTTCAGTCCTCTTCAAAGTTAGTCCCATAATTGGCAGTAACACTATGGCCAAATTCTACTGGGATGCGCTGTTAGTCACAAGCCATTCCTCATTTAACTCCCGATTGACAAGGAGAGGATGAGTCGGTGGGCATTTTGGATATGAGCTACAACTGCAAGACATTATACATGCATTTTCTAATTTATTCATCACAATAACCCTCATATTACTCATTGGGGTACTTATATTATCCCCTTTATACAGATCAAGAAATTAAGACACTGAGAGATTCTAACTCAGCTCTCACTTTAAAGCTTGAGCTCTTCAGTATGACTTTTATGACTTTGTCTGTGACTTTGTCACTTTTCTCCACAGCGTGGGCATTGGAACAACTGGGCTTTATAGTCTTTCCACCTGACCTCCTGGGAATCACATTGTTTTTTCTTAATCACTCACTATCTTACCCTGATGGTGGAATGGACACACACAGGAGACAGTTTGAAGAAAAGTTCTAGCAAGCTTCTTTCCAGTCTGATGCATCTTTAGTATCACAGAGGTAACACAAAGTGAACACAGAAGAGAACCAATAGAACTTTGAAATAAGGGTAACTTTTCTAACTCTGTGATATTAAGGAGTTAAGAAAAACGAGTACTGTAGAGTGTTTCTTCAACCAAGATATCTAATGCTTGCCAGTAAGATTGGAAACTAAAGAAAATAAAATTGTTTCAACGTGAATACATTTTTCTCCCCTTTATATTGCACTCATTGTTCATTAAGCTCCTAACTTACAAGTAATAGAGAAAGATTCCTTCAAAGCTAATAGACTTGATAATTTACTTTTTCAGTTATGTACATTACAATCATCATCCAACTGTTTTCTTACTCTACAGTTTTTTAATATGAAATGACTTCTGACAGTCAATTTTCTAAAAAATTCAACCCAATTCAGTGTTTCTGTTGTTGTTATGACTGTTTGTTAACTTTTTCTTCCACGAGAGAAAATTCTATTAGCATGTCTAAAGAAAATGTGTCACTCAGGAGGAGGGAGGTCAGCGTGAAACATAGAACCTCTCTATCATTCTGCCCACTCATTTCAAGCTGCAACATTCCCTATTGCCCTGACTCATGGTTTCAAATCTGGGAACCATCAGAACTCTGCTTGCTTTTCTAATTCTTCTAGATAGTCCTTGGTAAGGGTCTTAAACTTGCTTCTTCTGCGATGAAAGCAAGTCTGCGAAGCTCACTGCCTCAAGGCCAATTCCCCGGCATTTCTGCAAGGTACTGAAATGTCTGTGCCCTCAATTTTTGACAATTCATTATTGGAGGGGTGCATTTTATGGAGTGAAACCACATCTGACAAGTTGTCTGTGAGGAAAACAGATTTGAAGTCTGCTGAGGTTCCACATCCTGGTTTACAGGCAGTCATTTTTTTGCTGTAAACTCACATGGTAAAAAGGGGGCAAATGAGCACTAATTCCATTTATGAGGGCTCCACCCTCATGACCTAATCACCTCCTAAAGGTCCCATGTTTATCACATTGAGGTTAGAACACTAACATTCGATCTACAGCATACACCTCAACAAAGAATACATACAAATGACAAGTAAGCATGTGAACAATTCAATATCACGTGCCACTGGGGAATTACAAATTAAAACAACAACGAGATACCACTACATACTTATTAGAATAGCCCAAATTCAAAACACTGACAATACCAAATGCTGGTAAGGATGTGGAACAATAGACATTCTCATTCATTGCTGGTGGGAATGCAAAATGGTACGTCTACTTTGGAAGGCAGTTTGGAAGCTTCTTATAAAACCAAACATACTCTTACCATACGATCCAGCAGTAATACTTTTTGTTGTTTTCCCAAATGAGCTGAAAACTTACATCCATATTAAAACTTGCTCATGGATATTTACAGTAGTTGTATTTATATTTGTCAAAACTTGGAAGAAACTAAGATATCCTTTAGCAGGCAAATGAATATATATAAGCTGTGGCACATTCAGACAATAGAATATTATTCAGTGCTAAAAAGAAATGAGCTATGAAGTTATGAAAAGACATGAAGGAAACTTTAATGCATATAACTAAGTGAAAGAAGCCAATCTAAAAAGGTTACTGTATGATTCCAACTATATGACACTCAGGAAAAGGCAAAACCATGAAGACAGTAAAGGGCTTAGTGGTTGCCAGAGGTTGAGGAAAGGATGGAATGAATAGGAGGAATGTAAAATATTTTTACAGTGGTAAAAATCCATTGTAATGGTACTGCAATGGTAGGTACATGTCATTATTCATTTGTCCAAACTCATAGAACGTACAACATCAAGAGTGAACCCTAAGGTAACCTATAAACTTTAGGTGATCATGATATGTCGATGTAGGCTCACCAATCTTAACAAATGTATCACTATGGTGCTGGGATGGTGATAGTTGCGGAGTCTGTGCATATGGTTGGGGGAGGGTATATATGAGAACTTTCCGTACTTTCTGCTCAGTTTTGCTGTGACTCTAAACTGCTCTAAAACAGTCTATTAAAAATTAACAAAATTTGAAAACTTTTAGCTATACTGACCAAGATAAAAAGAGAGAAGACACAAAGTACTAAAATCAAGAATAAAGATATTACTACTAACCATAACCTAAAAGACAGACAATAACAAGTGTTTACTAGGATGTAAAGAAATTGGAACCTTCATACAGTGTTGACAGGGAGGTAAAATGGTGCAGCTGCTGTGGAAAACAGTTTCAGAGCTCCTCGAAAAGCTAATAATAGAGTTACTATGTGACCTAGCAATTCTACTGTTTGATATATACCCAGGAGAATTGAAGACATATGTCTACACAAGAATTTGTACACAAATATTCACAGCTGGTTTATTAAAATAGACAAAAGTGGGAAACAGCCAAATGTCCATCAATAGGTGAGTGAATAAGCAGAATGTGGTATACATATATAATGGAATATTACTTAGCCACAAAGAGGAATGAAGTACTGATACTTGCTACATGAACGAACCTCAAAAACATTATGAAATGCCCAGAATAGGCAAATTCATAGAGACAAAAAAGCAGATTAGTGGTTGCCATGATCAGGGGTTGGCAGAGAAATGGAAAAACTACTCATGGATACAGGGTTTCTTTATAGGATACAGAGATGATGAAAATGTTCTAGAATTAGTGATGATGTTTGCACATCCTAGTGAACGTAATAAAAAATCCACTGAATTGTACACATTAGAGTGAGTTTTATGATATGTGAATATCCCCACTGAAAAGTTTTAAACTACATTGAGATATCAATTTTTGCATATCGAATCACCAAAGATATAAAAGTCTAACAATATGCTCTATTGAAGAAGGTGTTCTAAACAGACACTTTCATACCTTGCAAGTGGGAGTAGAAATTGGTGCAACTATTATAGAGAACACTTTGACACCATCCAAAGTAGGATTTCCCAGTGTCTGCCATTTGTATAGTCATTTATGAGTGAGTAGACAGTAAACATAATTAGACTCCACCCAAAATGTATGATTGACCCAGCAATTTCACTTTCAGGAATTGATGCTTTAGGGATAACCCACTTTTGCAGAATTGTGACTCATGTGTGATATCCATTACAGAGCGTTTTTTAAAAAGGAGATTATTTTGACTCTTTTTTACCTAATGCTATGAAATATGCTTATAAAATATCACGAACCAAACTAAAAGCTAACACGGTCTATGAATGTATTTTTTTTAAAGAAATGCAATCTTTTACATCAGTTGCTTAGAGAACGCCAGCTCTCAAGCAACTTATATACCATAAAAATGTTTTTTAAGTGTATTATACCATTTTTCCTTATAATGAAAGAAGCACAAATAAATAAAAGTAGTTTTACAGTGCTATTGTTAAAGCGAAATGTTATTAACAACTTAAATACCCATCTGTGGGAAACAGGATAAATAAGTAAATTGTGGCACATCTGTGTGGTATGATGCAATGCAGTGGGAAAAAAAGAATGAGAAAGCTCTTTATGTACTGATAGAATAATCTCTGTAATATGTTGTTAAGAGAAAAGAGCAAGGTGCAGAACAATGTGCATAGCATGTTACACTTTGTGTACAAAAAGGGAGGGAGAGCATATATGCATATCTATTTAATTATGGATACATAAAATGTATCTGTGAATAGTAACTGAATGGTTGGGGTCAGCAGTGGAAGGGAGATGTTTCACGGTATTATGATATTTCACTCTTTTATGAATATTGAATATGAAGTATTACCTACTTTAAAAATTAAGATAAAAAATTATTATTAGCCCCAAATTGTAAAATAAAAAATTATAAAACAAAACAGAAAACATTTTAACACTGATAGTCCTAACTTCTCATGCCCTACCACAACTACCTCCAACATTAACTGCCTAATTTCTAAAATTGGATTGTTGTAAGGACGATTTTCCTACAGGAGATTTGTCTATACTCTTTCTGGTTTTAAGTCAAGTGGGCAAATTAACTAAGGTCTGAGTATTTCTCTGATATGTACAGAACAATCTTACCATCACTTATGGTAATATTAGCAAGATCCACAATCTTGTCAGGAAGTTCTTGAAGCAATTTGCATTGTTTAAACTTTGGTTTTCCCCACTGAGACTTGCCTGTGTTGATGCTGATTAAACTGAAAAAGAGGAGAGAGCTTTCTCATTGGAGGATGAGGCAAGGATACTCTTAAAGTAAATGGGAAAGGAAGGGGTGTATCTTTGGCATGCCTTCCTCTCGCCCTTCCCCAGCTTCCTAGCAGAGATAGCAAAGGCGGAAGCCCAGTGTTTCTTTGTAAAGTGAAGAAAACTTTGCTTGTAGGGAACAAGTGAATGTAGGGTCAACTTGCGGGCAGGGGACAGGGTATATAAACAGGCAGGCAAAAGAGCCAGAAATGAGCATGGGAATGTCCAGCTGACCAAGAGTCAAGGCAGGGATGATTCTAGACATGATTCCTTACCCTCACTTTCCCTTCTTGCCCCTATTTTAAGGGGAAATTTCTGGTGAAGTGAAATATTTATCTCAACATATTAATTTATCCAAGTGGTTAGTATAGAGCCTTCTGCAGCTCATTGGCCCTCTCATCATCCATGCCCCTCCCCGTGCCTCATCCAATTCAACCTAGTTCATTTCAAGCCAGCTAACTCATTTATTGAGCACCCACTCTGTTCTAGGAATGGTAATAGATAGTGCAGACAAACAGGGCAGGGTCTCGTCCCTTCCTCGAGGAGTTTGTATACAGTGGTTTAAGATTCTAAATATGCCGGACGCGGTGGCTCACGCCTGTAATCTCAGCACTCTGGAAGGTGGAGGCAAGAGAATTGCCTGAGCCCAGGAGTTCAAGACCAGACCAGATAACTTGGCAAGATCTCATCTCTACAATAAATCCCAAAAATAGCTGGAGGTGGTGGTGCGCACCTGTAGTTCCAGCTACTTGGAAGGCAGAGGTGGAAGGATTGCCTGAGCCCAACAAGTTGAGGCTGCGGTGGCTGTAAGCCTGCCATTGCACTCCAGCCTGGGCAACAGTGAAACTCTGGCTCAAAAAAAGGGGGGGGGATTGTCAGTAGCTAGAAACTGCCAGGGAACGGGGTGGGAGGAGCACATGACATCAATAAGGGTACCTGATCTCAAACCAGGCGAAGTGGGGACCAAAGAAAATAACCTGTATGATGATCACTTGTATACCTAATCCTGAATTGTACCCCACATCTTTAAAATAAAATCTAAAAAAAGATAACACACACACAGAAATTTCTTAATGTAACTACTCTAAAATTAGGCAAAATATAGATGAAAAGTTGTATAAACAATACTGAATCTATGAAACCACCAAGCAAGGAGAACTTATTTTCAACATTTGAACTGAGCTGAGTGTAGATAGAGATGCAGTAAGACACTCCCTCCCAATCCGAAGCAGAGCAAACAGAACAGAGAAGGAGACACCAGAAAGTGCTCACTGAGTTCAGAACAGCAAACGTTCTTTTTGACTACAGTGCATGGTAAAGGGAAGGAGAATGTTGAGTGAGATAGCAGGAAAGGAAGCCCATGGTCTAGAGGACTATATTCAGGAGTTTGGACTTAATTATTGAGGCAACGAGGAGCTGGAGCAGGACAGTGGCATGATGGTAGACATACTTCAGGAAAAATTATGCTGGCAACAGTGTGAATACAGTTGGGGGGTAGTGGGCAAGGAGACAAAAGATGGTAAAGGGCTTACACCGGTGTAGTGGTAGCGGGGTTGGAAAAGAAAGGCTAGATGTGGGCTCTGACTGTGACTCTCAAATCCGCATGACTTGCTGACTGATTCGATGTTGGGAGGAAAAGGTGAAGTGCAGTCTCGATGTCGCTTTCCAAAAAAGTGCTTTCAAGCCCCTGTTAAAACCTGCTGCCCCTCTGGTCTTGCCCACTTAAGTTAATGGCATACAGCATTAACAGCAGAGAGTAAAAAAAGAGGGCTGATGATTTGAAAAAGGAAAATGATAAAGTCAACAGTAAAAGAATGATTTAGTAAATTATTATGGCCCATCAACTAGCTAGATGGTTTCCAAGGTCGTTTTTCAAAATGATCATTAAGAAAATGAATGTAAAACATGGAAAATGTTTGATAAACCGTTAAATTGCATTACTGATATGAGGGCAGTTATTACAACTACATAAAACTTAAAGGCGTACAGAAAAAAGCTAGATGAAAAAATATGCCAACCTAAGTACAACTGTGTTCTGGCAATGGGATTATGGGTGATTTCTTTTCTCTTTTCAATTTTTTTTTCTGAGTTGATGGATAACTTTTTTGTCTTCTTGAATATTTTCTTATTATGTTGCATGTGTATGTTTACATAGATCCAAAAAGTGAAAGAAAAAAAAAACTGGCAAGTGAGTTGGGGTGGGGGGGGGCATGCCCAGATATATGACATAGAAACGTGTCTCCGATTAAGCAGATCTTTGTGTATCTAAACTAGCAATTAGAACTTGGCCTGCACGTACCAGATTCTTGTGGCGTTTCCATCTTCATTTTTTATGCATTTAACTTGGGCTGTCTCAGTAGGGTTGGTTAACAGCCACTTATATGTCCCTTTGTATTTGGAGGCTGTTTCATCGCCTTTGCACTTTCCTGGCTCTGCAGAGAAAATGTATGCACATTTTAAAGGGCAAAAGGCACTTAAAAGTAAAATGAACATCCATTTACAACCCATCATTAGTACCCTGCACATAAACATCAGCATATAAAAGAGAAAACTTTTTCTACCAAGCCATTTAAACCAAACTTCACTGTAAATAGGCGCAAATGGAGTTTTTTGTTGTTGTTTTTGTTTTGTTTTGTTTTTTAAATAAGCCACCCTGTATAGCTGCATATTTAGTCCTTTTCATTAAAATCACCAGTTGACAGGAGGGTTTTTGTTTTTTGTTTTAAATAATAGTACATATGCAATGAAAAACATGAAGCCACACAAAGGGGTATAGAGTCAAAAATCCTTACCTGCCAATCGCTCGACTTCTGAGGTACCCATTGTTACCAGTTTCATGTGCAAAGGTAGGAGACTGCGGGCTGATTTCTCTCTCTGGACAGTCCCTCCCTCTTTAATGGGCTCTGGGGTGGGTTTGGTTTTGGTAAACTTGGTGTATCAGACATGACCAATATAGACAGGAGAGTATTGGTTCTGATGTTAGAGCTGAGGAACAGAGTGAACTCCTCCACCAAGGGCTGCTAGGGCAAAGTCTTGCTGTCACAATAAGGGAGATGTGACCTGGCCTAAGTCTATGTGATAAGTTGCCAGTTTTTACTGGGCACCCGTTGGGTACATGACTCTGGTTCCAGAAATATTTCCCTCAGATTTTGACAGGGTGGCCCAAGAAGTGGCCCAATCAGGCTTGCTGAGGCATCCCAGTCTCCTCTCCAAATGAGCGTGAGAGGTGCCTTCCTCTCACTCTCAGGACACATGAATTGGTGTAATTTGCATGGTGGGCTCTGCTGGGGTTTCAACACTTCTCTACCTTCCATCTTACTCTCCTCCTTGTGCAATCACAGACTGTCCTCTGCTACTTAGTTGTTGCCAAGGACTGCCGTAATATGAATGTGTGTTATCTAGCTGAGCTCAATGTTTTTACCACATTCTATTGGGGAAAAGGAACAAAGCTGCAGTGAGAAGGAGGTAGAGTGGCCTGGAAGACTTTCCCTTTTACTATTAAAGCCTTGCTAATCAGAGAATGTTCATAAGAGAAATCTGCGACAGTTCCCAAATCACTTGCCAAGATGAACAAGATGACTGAATCAATGAATAAGTTAGCAAGTATCTATTGGGCATCTATTGTGTGTTATGAGAAAACTCTTCAGATCTCTGGTTATTTATGCAGGATAAACAATCCGCCCACTCTGTTGAAGGACTGGTCACTGCTAATATCCAGAGGTGACGAATGGTCTCTGATAACCCCTGCAGCACTCTGTTCTTTCATAGGCTCTTAAAGGTAGAAAGGTCATCAAGTCAAGTGGGTACTCGGGATGTACAAATGAACATAAAGATGACACCTCATTTCCTTGAACTCAGAATCTCTTACCATGTATGCGGTATGAGTTTTATAATAAAGAGAGTTCATACCCAAACTCCCCCCTCCCCCAAAATTTACCTAGTTTTTTCACTGCAATGTGTTCAGTCTTTACTACTAAGGTCAATTGATCTTGTGTGAAGTTTCCATGTGTGAAGTTTCTGTGTATTTTACTTTTGATTCTGCTAATCAATTCAGAGGGTGTTAAAGAAGAGTTGGCCTTTATGATGACCTGACAAACACAGCTATAAAAAAAAAACAGAGCAAAAAATAAAGATGTTGCAGTTATGTCAACAGAGG
Organism: Tarsius wallacei; assembly: GCA_963574415.1. NCBI lineage: Eukaryota > Metazoa > Chordata > Mammalia > Primates > Tarsiidae > Tarsius > Tarsius wallacei. The sequence continues at coordinate 15,875 of CAUYQG010196787.1, forward strand.
CAACTTGGCTTTCGGTGCTTGAAATTCTGTACAACTCACTTAATTGGTAGTACATAAATGTCAAACATTTTACAGCTATTAAGTGGCACGTCTTAAGAAATGATGGCAGGCGGCATACAAAACCTTCTGATAAACTTTCTCTTATTCAAAACAGACAACACAAAATCTGTTTTCAAAAGAATAGTCAGCAGCATTTGCATTATGTTGCAGTTGACTAGCCATGAGATTTCTCTAGGAGTTTGTAATAATTAAAAGAGAAGATGGAATACTCATTATTTATTATTCCAGAGAAAACCTTTTATTCTTCTGATCTCCAATTTACCCATCATTACTGCAGTAAGGCAAATAGGCACATGCTTAACTAGTCTATAAAGAAGTGTTCCACTGAATGTCTATTTCTGTAATAAAATAATAATAATGATAATGATAGTAGCTAGCATTTGTGGAGTTCTGGCTCCATATATTTTGACACATTTTATTCTCACAGCAACCTTATGAGATAGTGCTATTATTATTGCCATACCACAGATGAGGGAACTGAGCCTTAGGGAGATGACATTTCTCATGGTCACAAAGACCTACCCAGTGTTTCTTTCCACTAGAAGGTAGGTTATAAAAGAATATGGCCGTCCTTGACCTCATCCTTCATAGTGAGGTCCTCAAACATTCTAAAGTCCTGTAATATTCCATTAAGGAGCACATTTCAAATTCACAAACTTACCTATACCTTTTTATCCAATTCCATTTGTAGATGAAGTTTTCTGAAGAGCACATTTGCTGAGCTTCCTACCAGCTATTGAAAGTTAGCTGTACCTGCACTTGCTCAAAACTTCTCCCTGTGTTCAATCTAAGTGATGCCTCCCCATTCCTCTCCTCCCCCCATTCATATTTGGTGAAGTTCTTGCTTATTTTACCCATTCTTACTCTTCTCAGCTTGCATTTTTCTAATCTAAAGCGGACTCTTCTTTTTAAACCTCTCCTCTTGCTTGTAATAGAACCCTGTACTCCATTTCAATGACCTCTTCTTGAGCCTTCTTGGGCAATATGTCCCTCCTAATGTGCATCAAGCAGATTAACAATAGCCAGTGTTCCGGGAGGAACTGGACCACAAGTCTAAGCAGAACCAAGGCTATTTTCCTTGTTGCTGCTGTTTTTTCAATTTCCCTGCCCAGTGTTTCGTGGACCTTTTTGACGACAACAAGCACTTTGTTCCCCCATCCCCAAATTACCACTTTGGACCCCATTTTCTCCTCACTACAAAGAAACAGCAGGCAGGCTGCTAGGCTGTGCCGTGACCAACTGAAACAACTTATTTCATGAAGGCAAGAGCCCAATTACAGCATCTGTGAAATAATCACCGGGCACTTTGATCCCCTTCTGACAACTCTGACCAACAGACTGCACATACGGAATTAAATGGAAGGAAAATCAGAACTAAATGTACCAGCTATGAATAAACTCTGTTCCTACCTGTATAATACATGGGAAATTGTAGCCATTCCTTGTCCTTCTCCCTTTTCCCACTAATGCAAAAGAAAAGTATACATTGAATTATTTAAACAAATGTCACAATCTATTACAGAGATCATTGACAACAACGACAATTATAATTATGTCTTGCCATCTGCAAACGATCCTCAAAAAAATCAATTCATTTAGTCCTCACACCAATCCTGTAGGGTGGGCAATGCAGGGATTGTCGACCCATTTTCCAGATGAGGAAGCTGAGTCTCAGGGAAGTCAAATAATCTGCCACTATCACACAACGATGTCACAGAACTGAGAATAGAATCTAAGCCTTCTGGATCTGGATATGAATTTGGTGGTGACAATTGTAAACACTATCAAACATTTAATATGTTCTAGGTTCTGTGCTAAACACTTAACATAAATGACCTCATTCTATCCTTCCAGCAGCCTTCATCTTGCAGATGAGGAAACTGAGGCACAGAGAGGTTAATTAAGTTGCTCAAGTTCTCAGAGTTGAGAAGTGGAGAGGTAGAGGTTTCAACACAGGCAGTTTGATCATATTAACACCAAAAAGCTTTTACATCTATTTATTGTGAGGGATTTTAGTTATATCATGGTATCTATAATGTGTTAAATTTAAAAATTCGGACTCAGCTATTTACAGAAAGTATTTTAAATGATGGCAGATAATTTGGAAGGCACTGTAGGCTTGATAGTATTTTGCATAGTCAAAATATTGATCTTGTACTTAAATACCTTGAAAGCTGTGTGCTTGCTAATCATTTTAGAGTGTACCATTGTAAAGCTTTGAGGCACTGGAATAAGTACTGAGAATTAGGGCAAAGATGAAGGGAAATCGTTTTGTCACACTCTGACTTGAAATCTATACAAATAGAGGGTGGATTTATTGTGTGAATGCCAATCTTGTAGGAAATGTGTCACTCTTGGAAGAGTCAGGCTTTTTTGCAGGATGCCTACATCCAAGAAATCGTACTTACCATTTACAGTCTTCAAGTCATTCCACACTCCCATAGACTACAATGTGTCTCAAAAAACTGCCACATGGCTAGATCAGAAAGTCAGGGGATGGTTTTTCTTGAGAGATTCTTGTGCTAGTCTCAAAGGAAGTAATATAATTTGACCCTCAATTGTCACAACTGAACCTTGCCTGATAATATAAACTTGGATAAAAGAGTTATTTACTTGCATCTAATCAAGTATGAAATGGTCACAAGCAGGTTCGTTTTGAAAAATGACTTACAATAGCTCGATCCATGGCCATGTCTTCCTCCAAAATGTCTCTGTATCAAAAGCATTACAAAATTACAGAAAAATGAAATGCAGTACCAAATACACAGGACACAAGATCAGAAGAAAGACAACTCTGAGTCAGAACAGTAGAGTCTTCCTAGCCTGGAATTCAAATAGTGCTAAGGTTCCAAAGAGACACTTTAAATTAGCTTGTCTTTTATTTGCATACCAAAATGGTGACAAGCCTTTGGCTTATTAGTCCTGCTTCCAGGACTCTATCCCATAATCATACCAGAAGAGTACATAAAATGTACATACAAAGATAGAAATTACTCAAATGTCCGTCACTAAATGACTGAATAAATATATCATGGCACACTATGTAAGAGAATCTTGTACAGTTATTAAAATGAATAAGCTAGATCTGAGTGTATTGACCTGAAAAGATATATCTGATGTCTTATAAAGCAAAAAAGGAAAGTTGTACAATAGTATGTAGAATAGGATCTCATTCTCAGTAAATGCATGAAAACACATCTAAAGAAATATATAAAATACCCTGTTAACAGGAGTTCTTGGGAGGTGTTGGAGACAGGTTTTTAGAGTTTTTTTCACTATCCATGTTACATATTTCATTGAAGTCCTAAGATTTTATAATGGCCACATATTACTTTTATAATAAGGAAAAACAAATAGACACAATTTTTAAAAGAATATTGCATATCCCAGACATCTCCAACTTTCTTTTAATAACCGTTATGAACTGAATGTTTGTGTCCTCCCAAAATTCATATGTTGAACCATAATCCCCAACATGGTGGTATTATGAGGCGGGATCTTTGAGAAGTAATTAGATCATGAGGGTGGAGATCTCGTGAATGGGATTAGTACCCATTTAAGAAGAGACAAAAGAGCTTTTTCTCTCTCTGCTCTCTGCTGTGTAAGGACACAGCAAAGAGAGGTCTTTTAGTAGATACTGAACCTGCCAGTGCCTTGATCTTGGACTTCCCAGTCTGCAGAACTGTGAGAAATAAATTTCTGTGGTTTAAGCCATCCAGTCTATGGTATTTTTGTTATAGTAACCCCAAGTAATCAAGAAAATAATCTACCATGGATTTACCTCCATTCATTGATATGAACCTTCTTGAACCTATTTATATTTGCAAATGCAAGAGAAATCAAAACCACAGTGGCTGGCCATTTCACCACAATCACCTCTCAAAATTTGTGCCCCAAGCAAGTCTTGGACTAGTCAACATTCTCATTTTAAACATTTCACATTCCCTTTAGAATTTCTAATTTTCTGAAAGTGCACCATCCAAAAATAAAAGGCCTTATAAGTCCTCATGTATTGGCCATCTTTAGCACTTCATTCCTGTAAGGCATGATTTTTTAACTAAGTTACAGAATCACAGGATTTTAGAGATTAAAGGGGCATTAGAGGTCACTAAGTCTAATTCCACTTCTTCCTCTATTTATTTTCTTCTGTTCTCTTCTCCCATTGTTTTTATACTCTGCAGTAATAGTAGGTTTTTTTTTTTCATTCCAAAAAGAACCTATACTCAGAAAGGTGCAATTAAAAATGCAGCAGCCTCTAAATCCCAGACATAAACAAAGGAAATCCCCTTTGCATTGGAACAAACTCGAAATGCCCTCAAATTGCCCTCTGACCCACAGTAGATGTCATTCACATACCTGCTTTTAATTTGGATAGCCAGATTAGCAAGAGAAAATTCACTGTCCTGAAATATGGAATTCAACTGTACAAGACAAAAAATAATCAGTTTTAGTATTCCACCTCTCCATTTTATCCCAGCAAAGTCAAAGAAGAGAGGCCTGACCAGAAACCAACCCTGCAGCACCTTAATATTGGACTTCCAGCCTCTAGAACTGTAAAAAAAGTAAATTTCTGTTGTTTAAGCCCCCCAGTCTTTGATCTCTTGTTATAGCAGCCTCAGTAGACAAATACACTCACCATTTTCAAGCACTTATAATTATATTATATTCACTTGAAAATAAGTGTCAGTAGGGAGAGAGGGAAAACAAGGATCATTCACTGTTGGAGGGGTGCAAGTTGATACTTCCTGTCTGGGAGGCCATGTGGTGATAGCTATTCAAATGTAAAATGTTCATATCCTTTGAACTATGGATTTCAATTCTAGAAATTTATCCCATAGAAATACTCAAGTGCCCCAAAATTTACTGCAAGAAGATTGTTTTCAGCATTGTTTCTAAATAGAGAAAAAAATAGAAACAATCTAAATGTTCAATGAATGTCTGGATTGAAACAACAACACTATATTACTACCATGTAATGAAATCTTATGTATCAAAGTGTATGATCTATATTTAATAGAATAAATATGCTAAAAAAATATGGTTAAGTGTGGGTGGGAAGCATAACTGAAGTTGAAGAATGGCATAATTAGTATAATTCCAATCCTTTTATAAAAGTATACACATGCATCAATGTTATAATACATTTACAAAAAATCTAAAAGAATATACCTTAAACTATTAAAAAGAGTTAATGCATGGAGCAGTATTAGAGAGGACATTTACTTGATTGGTTTTAGTATCAATATCTGACTCTTTTTTTTTACAGAGAGTATATAATACTCTTATTATCAGAAAAAAATGTAAGAATAAATAAAACATTTATTGTATTAGAGAGAGAAAAAAATTAAAGTGCAGAAAGCAAGAAGACTTAAATTCAATTGCATAGACTTTGTTATCATTGCTCCTCTACTTTCCCCAGCTAGGAAAATTTGGCAAAGATTCCAAATTTGTATCAGTGGAGAGAAATGTACAGTTCTAAACAAATAAAAATAACAACATTCTATAAAATCTTTCAGCATTGGCACCAGGAAAGAGAGATTGCATACTTACACATGGTGTTGCTTAAAAAGTAAACAGATTTGCAGCCAAAAAGTCAAATTTCTTGAGCTAAATTAGTGAAATTAATCTCCTTATTTTTATTGCAGTTTCATTCTACAATATTGAGATGAACTTCTCTGTCTTTGATGAAAAGCCAAAGATCCCTGTTAC